>OZ038452.1:11581470-11675982 GCA_964036195.1 Sphaerolaimus hirsutus | reverse complement strand
ATTTCGAAAACAATTCTTACAAAAGTGAAATATATGTAAAATTGGTTCTGCTTGATCAGCAGATGATTATTCTAATGATGTTTCACAGCAATTTTGAAGAAAATTTTTTAACAAAAGTGAATTATACGTCAAATTGGTTCTGCTTGATCAGCAGATGATTATTCTGGTGATGTTTCACAGCAATTTTGATCAGAACCAATTTGACAAATATTTCATAATTGCTGTGAAACATCACCAGAATAATCATCTGCTGATCAAGCAGAACCAATTTGACATATAATCCACTTTTGTTAAAAAAAATTTTTTCAAAATTGCTGTGGAACATCACCAGAATAATCATCTGCTGATCAAGACGAATCAATTTGACATATATTTATCTTGTTAAAAATTTTTTTTTCAAAATTGCTGTGAAACATCACCAGAATAACCATCTGCTGATCAAGCAGAACCAATATTTTATATATTTAACTTTTTTGATTTTTTTTTCAAAATTGCTGTGAAACATCACCAGAATAATCATCTGCTGATCAAGCAGAACCAATTTTACATATATTTCACTTTTGTAAGAATTTTTTTTCAAAATTGCTGTGAAACATCTCCAGAATAACCATCTGCTGATCAAGAGTTTTGGAGTCCATGGTGCCACTCCATAAAAATGGCAATATTTTGGAGTCCATGGCACCACTCCATAAAAATGGCACCATTTTGGAGTCCATGGCACCACCCCATAAAAATAACACCGTTTCGGAGTCCATGGTGCCACTCCATAAAAATGGCACTGTTTCCGAGTCCATGGTGCCACTCCATAAAAATGGTGCCATTTCTGAGTCCATGGTGCCACTCCATAAAAATGGCGCCATTTCCAACTCCATGGCGCCACTCCATAAAAATAGTGCCATTTCAGAGTCCATGGCACCACTCCTAAAAATGGCACCGTTTCCGAGTCCATGGCGCCACTCCATAAAAATGGCGCCATTTCCAAGTCCATGGCGCCACTCCATAAAAATGGCACCCCATGGCGCCACCCCATAAAAATAACACCGTTTCGGAGTCCATGGTGCCACTCCATAAAAATGGCACCATTTCCGAGTCCATGGCACCACTCCATAAAAATGGCGCCATTTCTGACTCCATGGCGCCACTCCATAAAAATGGCGCCATTTCTGACTCCATGGCGCCACTCCATAAAAATAGCGCCATTTCAGAGTTCATGGCACCACTCCTAAAAATGGCACCGTTTCCAAGTCCATGGCGCCACTCCATAAAAATGGCGCCATTTCCAAGTCCATGGCGTCACTCCATAAAAATGGCACCCCATGGCGCCACTCCATAAAAATGGCGCCGTTTTCGAGTCCATGGCGCCAGTCCATAAAAATGGCACCATTTCCGAGTCCATGGTGCCACTCCATAAAAATAGCACCATTTCCGAGTCCATGGCACCACTCCATAAAAATGGTGCCGTTTCCAAGTCCATGGCGCCACTCCATAAAAATGGCGCCATTTCTGACTCCATGGCGCCACTCCATAAAAATAGTGCTATTTCAGAGTCCATGGTGCCACTCCATAAAAATGGCGCCGTTTCTGAGTCCATGGCGCCACTCCATAAAAATGGCGCTGTTTCCGAGTCCGTGGTGCCACTCCATAAAAATGGCACCCCATGGCGCCACCCCATAAAAATAACACCGTTTCGGAGTCCATGGTGCCACTCCATAAAAATGGCACCATTTCCGAGTCCATGGCACCACTCCATAAAAATGGCGCCATTTCTGACTCCATGGCGCCACTCCATAAAAATGGCGCCATTTCTGACTCCATGGCGCCACTCCATAAAAATAGCGCCATTTCAGAGTTCATGGCACCACTCCTAAAAATGGCACCGTTTCCAAGTCCATGGCGCCACTCCATAAAAATGGCGCCATTTCCAAGTCCATGGCGCCACTCCATAAAAATGGCACCCCATGGCGCCACTCCATAAAAATGGCGCCGTTTTCGAGTCCATGGCGCCAGTCCATAAAAATGGCGCCATTTCCGAGTCCATGGTGCCACTCCATAAAAATAGCACCATTTCCGAGTCCATGGCACCACTCCATAAAAATGGTGCCGTTTCCAAGTCCATGGCGCCACTCCATAAAAATGGCGCCATTTCTGACTCCATGGCGCCACTCCATAAAAATAGTGCTATTTCAGAGTCCATGGTGCCACTCCATAAAAATGGCGCCGTTTCTGAGTCCATGGCGCCACTCCATAAAAATGGCGCTGTTTCCGAGTCCGTGGTGCCACTCCATAAAAATGGCACCCCATGGCGCCACTCCATAAAAATGGCGCCATTTCTGTGTCCATGGCACCAGTCCATAAAAATGGCGCCATTTCCGAGTCCATGGCGCCACTCCATAAAAATGGCGCCGTTTCTGAGTCCATGGCGCCACTCCATAAAAATGGCGCCATTTTGGAGTCCATGGCGCCACTCCATAAAAATGGCGCCATTTTGGAGTCCATGGCGCCACTCCATAAAAATGGCACCATTTTGGAGTCCATGGCGCCACTCCATAAAAATGGCGCCGTTTCTGAGTCCATGGCGCCACTCCATAAAAATAGCGCCATTTTGGAGTCCATGGCGCCACTCCATAAAAATGGCGCCATTTTGGAGTCCATGGTGCAACTCCATAAAAATGGCGCCGTTTCCGAGTCCATGGCACCACTCCATAAAAATGGCGCTGTTTCCGAGTCCATGGCGCCACTCCATAAAAATGGCGCCGTTTGGAGCCACTACATGAAAAAGGCATAATTTCCCCACCATTAATGCTATACATAGCAAGTCCTTTGTGTAGTATGCCAGCATCAATATATGAATTTTAACACCTTATAGATACAGTATGATGAGGTGGAACAGGTAATAAATAGGAAGTGGAGATACCGACATTCGAGTGAAATTTCACCCGAAACTCGTTATCTCCACTGAATTTGCTGAGGTGATGTCAAAAAACTCATCATAACTATGAGTATATATTCCGGCCAGAGGGTTTAAAATATGGAAAATGTAGACAAATTGATAAGCTTTTCAAAAAGTTTTGGGCAAGACTTGTCACTTTAAAGTTGCCTGCTCGGGCCAACTTTGAAATTTCAAATGCAATTTTGAAAAAACCCAAAATGATGGACTTAACGACATTCGGAACTAGATGCCTCAATTACTCAGCTGAGTTTTTGCTAACTCTTTTCGAAAATGTATCTCATCCTTCTACCTCTACCATATTTTCACACATGGCAGGTGAAGCCTGACTGCGTAGTTGAATGACATGTATATCGCATTGTGGTCAGATTGAAGACTACTGTACGCATCACATTCATCAACTACCCCTCTACTCATGTTAAGCGATCCATCGATAAAGCTCAGATCTAGCACTGATTTAGCATTAACCCTTGTAAATGTCCAAGTACCATCCATGTATCTATTGGCAGGTGATAAACCTGTTGCGCACATGAATGACCGCACAATTTTACCATTCATATTTATACATGGGTCATTTAAATCTATCCCCATTTCATCATTGCCAATGTGACCATTGAAGTCACCAATAATTAGTGTACTCTCATTCAGCCTCCTATTGGCTTCTAGCATATGTTCTAAGGCCTTTAATATGTCGATATTTAGTTTGAACACATTGTTAGATTTTTGTATTTTACTATTATTTTCTAGATATACCACAATTATGTTTAAGTTGGTGCACTTGGTTTTTATATTCTGTTTTTTATGCGAAAAGCATCCCACAGTGTGCTCCGAGGAACCATCTTGCAAACCTGGGTGATCAGTTATTTTTACACTCAGGAAATTGTTTGCCAAGTTGTCGTCTACCCGATTCAGAGTATATTTTATACCCTTGCGGATAGGGTGTCAAAAAAATTTTTTTACGGAAAACGGAAACAGAAAAAAATTTTCAGCGGCCGGAAAACGGAAAAAAATTTGCACTTGGCGGAAAACGGAAACGGAAACGGAAAAAAATTTTCAGCGGCCGGAAAACGGAAAAAGAAACCGGAAAAACGGAAACAGAAAAATCAAATTTGCACGGAAATGGAAAAACTTGCTGGAATTTTGCTGGAAAACGGATAAAATTTGCTGAAATTTTGCTGGAAGTGGAAAAAATTTGCAGTAATTTTGCTGGAAACAGAAATTTTTTTACATCATTGACAATCTGCATGAATTTTTGCCAGTTTGGCTGATCAGAAAACCAAAAGTTGAGCCAGAAAAAGGTAAAATGAGGCGGAAAAATGGAAAGTTGAGGCGGAAAATGGAAAAAAGGCAGAAAAACTGGAAATTGAGGCGGAAAATGGAAAAAAGGGGGAAAAGCTGAAAATTTAGCCGGAAAACGGAAAATGAGCCGGAAAAACGGAAACAGAAAAAAATGTTGCTGGAAAACGGAAAGGAAAATGGAAAAAAAATTTCAGCAGCCGGAAAACGGAACGGAAAACGGAAAAAATTTGCCTGCGGAAAACGGAAACGGAAAACGGAAAACGGAAATTTGACACCCTACTTGCGGATATACATTGACAGGCCACCTGTTTTCTGAGTATTTTTATATTTATGTATACTGGAGTACCCACCTATGTGAGCACTGTCAGATGCATTTTCATATTGTGTTTCAGTAAAACACAGTATTTCGGCTGCACTTTTTTTTATGGTATCTAATAAACATGAGGCCTGATTTTTCAGGCATCTTACGTTTTGGTATAGTATAGATAGTGCTAGGACTGTTGAGACGCAACCTGACAATTTCAAAGGTTCACAACCCCCTGCAGCATCTACTGGTGTAAAAAGTGATAATAAAAATAGTAATTGTAACCATCTAATAAGCAATGATGATTTCTTGGAAGTCCCCCTGATCTGTGACTGTCCAGGTTTTTTCAGTGACCCCCGGTTGATTGTGTCGCGTAGAAAGTTAATACTGTGACTTGCCGAAACCACACGAGATTTACCCAGAGCCGCATTGTTAATATTCACAAACATTACGCCATCTTGCAACGACGGGTGTGTCGTCAGTTTTTTACGTTTCTGAGTATTGTGTAGTGCCTCATAGCCGCCTATTGTAATGCAATATACCAGATATATGTACAAATAAGAGTTTACTATACAGGCATTCAGACATTCATGCAAAATGGCAATAAGAAAAAATGATATTAGAAAGACTAGACAATCAGCTAGCTGTGTAGAGCACACAATTTGTGTCGGTTCATGAATTGCATCATTCTTTTCTCCAGGAACATTTTTGCCTTTATTGTGCAAAGTCAAGCGAGTATTCAAAATCACTGAGTAAATCACAGTTTGTAATACATTGCGCTCTCTTCCTAATATGTGACAGGTTGATTTCAGATTATTTGGTTTTGGTCGATTTGGAAGTATTTTTTCAGAGAGATTTTTGTAGCTTTTGGTATCTGGTTTACGCATGATTTTTGAATAATTTGTGATTCTAGGCACATAACTCAAACATATCGAATAACCGGTTACGATAATTAGGAAGAAGCTTAAATCTATCACCCTTGCGCATTTCCACACGTGCCATGGTAAAGTATAAAAACTGCCAGAGTAAAGTATAAATGAAAAATATGCAATAAAAGTAAGAATTTCAATCCCTCCATGACACAATCTTATGTTCCAGAAAAACCCTTCATGTATTGGGTCAACTCTACTCAAATAAACGCTAGAATTGTCCGTGTGAACAATGTGAAAATAAATGTGAACTGAACTTTGGTTCGTTAGCAATCCGCAGAATAATTTGTACTGGGCATGTAAAAGTTCGAATTTATCACTCAAATCACCCAACATCTCAACATTTTGCACCAGCACCTTTGAGGTCATTTTAGCACAAATTTTGAACACACTGAGCCGTAAATCCACCTGCAGCAGGGGATTGTTGTTAAGAGTGTCAACAGCACATGTGAATTTTCGAGCAAGTTTTTCATGTGCTACAGGTGTATAAACTTCAAAGTAGCTATCGAGCAATGTTATGACCTTTGAAAGGATATTGAAATTTCGCTCATGGGTAAATGTAAATGCACAATGTAAATGGATCGAGTTTTGGGACATTAGTGTATGTTTTAGGGCATTTAGTTTCAAGCATATCTGTCTTGAAGTTGCAGATATATATTTAATATCCCAGACTGGGTTATAACTCATTAAGTGGGTATCTCCAGTTAACTCACCATGTGAGAGTGTCGATGTTTCAGTGTGCCATAGATTAGTCGGGCCGACGCACCAACCCGAAAGCGAATCTGTAAATGATTGAATGTGCGCCATGACACCGATATAACACCATTGATTATTCCGAGCAATTAGTATTCGAGCTTTAATTTGTATTTGTTTAATCACACCATTTTTTGAAACTTCATAGGGTAATGTTTTACCGATAACGTTTGTGTCAGAGTTTTTATTTTTAAATTGGGAAATGTGATTGGGTTTTTGGCTCTTTTCAGATGTAAGAAATGATACCCATGTAAACTGACGTAACTAACATATATCGAATGAGCCTCGGGACATCGAAATGAGCTGCAGCGGTAATTCCGATAAGCGAAACGTGTGGTGCCAAATAACCATCTGCAGTGCGTAAATATTTTTAAAAGTTTTCAGTGTATATACCCCATTTTTTCTATGTAACCATAGAATCGATGGTTGTTGTGATACGGCCCCCCTTAGTACCAGTTTTACGTCTTTAACGAGTAGATATTTCCATTTTTGGCTACTTTCCAACATCTGTATACATACCCAAAACTCAATATTTAAATGAGCTGTGTCCAAGACCAGCTGTTTTTGCCAATTTGATTCACGGAATAAGACATTAATGTAAACATCATATAGAAATTTCTCACCGAAAAATCCAAAAACAGCAGCTCGGTTGAAAAGTTTCCCAACCGCTGTAGAAACGTGTCCATAACTATAAAATTTCAGAGCCGCAGCTGTAGCATGGCAAATGTGCCACCAGCAGCCACCCAAAATGTTCCGCGTACCACAATCTGAAATATTGCGAGATGTTGCATAATAGCAATTTGGTGTAAATATTAAGCGGGTTGGTTTTGCGAGTAAAGTATCGTAACATAATGAAAAATTTTGGACGCACGCCATAATTTTCATGTTGAGAAAAATATCATTTGCGGTTGGTTTTATACATCTTAGTTTTATCAAAGTGGTACACCCCTGCGAGATGATACCCCCTAAAAGTTCACCTATAAATGCAGGTGATGTAGCAGCGGTCCATAGATTAGACGGGCCGATGCGCCAACCCGATAAAAAAACTGCGTAAAGATGAAGTAAATGTGAATTTTTAGTGTGTATCTGCTTAAATATAAGTACATTCATATGTAAAACTGAAAATACTGGGGGTATTGTTTGTAATAATCCATTTGAACCTACCAATTTTTCATTTTGATTCACTTTTTTTTCCAGATTTCGCCCCTCATTTTTTCCTATCAGATTTCGCTTCTCAAAAAAAAAATATCGCGGGATGTAGTAGAGAGGGTAGACGTTTCAAACAAAACTCACAAAGATTAGAGACAAAACAGAACTTGCGCCTCACTGTGAGTTGGCGGACGCACCGATCCGCCAAAAAGTCTGTGATTATATTATATATTGTATTTGGAAGTATATTTAGTGATAATTTCTTCTCGCATTCACATATTTTCATAGATGCCCCCATCAAATAAGCATATGCCATAAAGTTGCATGATGGTATTATATTTCTGCTGGTATGGCTGGCAATTTGCCAATCACCATTTAAAAGGTCCCAACTCACAATAGTAATGTTCCTTATTCGTGTGAAGCCAGGAAAGACATGATCGAGCGTTGATTGGCCGGTTTTTTCGACATCAATGCTGCCCTCCTGTTCCGCGTTTTTTCCACCTGCCGAGTGAAAAAAGAACTTTATTATTGTACTAGTGGAATAGTGTGATACCTTATGAATGGCTAATTTTATGACAGAGATTCGGTAGTTTTTGTTAGCTAGGTGAAAGTTATCAGGAAATTTTTCAGTAAATTTTTTAATTTGATACATATCTACATGAATAAAATGTATTTCAGCACAGAGGTCAACAAACATTGTTTTGAGGGTCTGCAACAGCAGGTGACCCAACACTTTTGTCCCGGTGCTAGAGGGGTGTAGACTAGGGTGTCAAATTTCCGTTTTCCGTTTTCCGTTTCCGTTTTCCGCAGGCAAATTTTTTCCGTTTTCCGTTCCGTTTTCCGGCTGCTGAAATTTTTTTTCCGTTTTCCTTTCCGTTTTCCGGCAACATTTTTTTCCGTTTCCGTTTTTCCGGCTCATTTTCCGTTTTCCGGCTAAATTTTCAGCTTTTCCCCCTTTTTTCCGTTTTCCGCCTCAATTTCCAGTTTTTCTGCCTTTTTTCCATTTTCCGCCTCAACTTTCCATTTTTCCGCCTCATTTTACCTTTTTCTGGCTCAACTTTCGGTTTTCTGATCAGCCAAACTGGCAAAAATTCATGCAGATTGTCAATGATGTAAAAAAAATTCTGTTTCCAGCAAAATTACTGCAAATTTTTTCCACTTCCAGCAAAATTTCAGCAAATTTTATCCGTTTTCCAGCAAAATTCCAGCAAGTTTTTCCATTTCCATGCAAATTTGATTTTTCCGTTTCCGTTTCCGTTTTCCGCCAAGTGCAAATTTTTTTCCGTTTTCCGTTCCGTTTTCCGGCCGCTGAAAAATTTTTTCCGTTTCCGTTTCCGTTTTCCGTAAAAAGATTTTTTTGACACCCTAGTGTAGACCATCGCGGGCCACCATGTTGTTCACAGCTCGAACAGGGCTGGGCATGCCCATTTTTTCGTATCTACCCATTAAAAAGTTCATCACCGGTAGAACCATGATTTTTGGGCATCTGGCTTTTAAGAAGTCAATCAGCGCCTGCTCCAAGTCCAGATAAAAATAGAAGATTTCGGCAGAGAGTTCCTCACACCACTGTGAAAAGTTGTAGTCAGGTAGGGTGGGCCCTATCAAACTGAGAATAAAGCGCCCATGCGGTTGTAGTTTGAACGTTTTGGAATTTTCCACGTCTTGAATCAATTTGAAAATTGGCAGCAAAAAGTTTTCCCTGACTGATACTCCCATAACAGAGGTTGCAGTGGCCAGTTCTAAGTCCGATGAGTCCAAAATTGCCCTAATGATAACAGCATCATAGGGCACTGACATCGCATTGTGTTTCAAAGCAGTGCCGATTGTATGCAATCTCTGGCCACAATAAATTGACCCCGTTGAGTCAACATGGATTTTGATGTTTGAAACATCAGCTTGTCGGATAATCTCAGATTTCAGCGCCATGCTTGTGCTATCCCCAGTGATAAATATTGTGAAAAAGTATTCTGATTTGGGGCTCTTTGTGGGCGGGAAGTCATCTATCACATGGTACATATCTCTACCATCTGAGCTTCTGTAGCCCATTTGAGGTCCCAGAGGAGGCATGACTTTCAGGCGACGCAAAACGCTCAGAGGGGCCAGTAGGGTATTTTGTAGGGCTTTGTCACGCATTAGTTTTTGTTCTGGAACTTTGCCCATTTTGATCGCATTTTTCAGAAATCGTGAAATCTTTTTCTGATTCTTTGGCGAAAGATCAAGGAACCCCGTCACTTCACACGATGCCCAACAGGACACCTCTCTGTTGCAGGCCCTAAATTCACAAAGTCCCTTACGCACCTGAGAAAGGGGTGGCGGACATTGTCCAGAGTTTTGTGGTTGTTCAAAAGTAGCCGCAGCACTTGCCTTCTCGGGTGCCGCTGTGTTGGCTTGATTGGAGCGTATCAGTGCCTCGGGCATGTCTGTAAATAGTAGATACATTTTGTAACCTCGTATTCCTGAACTTTTACATATTACCATATCTGTTTTTTGTCGCGTATTTATGTTATTTTCATGCATAAAACGTATGTTCAGTTTCCAGTTTACAATGAGATCTTTTTGCACGCAGACATAGAATATATTCTTAAAGTTATTCTCAGATTTACCGCATTTTATTAAGGAACCGCTGTGTATATAGCGATAAGGTAAATGTAACGTACCAAACTCCATGTCCTCATCATAGAGGGTACCTTCATCAAATGGGTCATTTTCCGCCTCGGCAAATGTCTCAACTGTCGGCGTCACCAAATCCGAGCCAGCATTTTCGTTGTCTACATTTGACGCGGGTTTTGGCACAGTGCCAGCAATTTTTGATTTGCCGCGCACCAGATCCATCAGTTCGAACAATTTTGCGTTCACTGACGCCAAATCCGTCTCACCTGTAGATGGGGATGATATTTTAACATGCTTGTCTTTCGTTCGGCCTAAATTATCCAAATTTGAGATTTGTGTATTTTTTCTAGCTTTGGGCGATATTTTAGAAAGCGAAATGAGCGGTTTTCGGCATCTTTCATTTACGTGGAAGTTAAACATGAGATAGGCAGAGCCAAGAGATGACCAATACTCACCATTTACCACTTCATCACTGGTTCGGGCCTCTGACAAAATATTCTCTGAAATCTCACTCAAAGTGTCATTCTCATCTGGCTCCGGTTTGGTCACACCGTCAAATTTTGACGATAAGACCGAACCCGGGGTGGCGCTGATGCTGCCGCGCCCTCTGAAGCCACCGAAGCGCTCGCCTTTGCCGCGGCCGAAACCCCCACGTTGTGTTGGCACATTGCCAGAGTTTGCTGTGTTCAACATATCACCGCGGCCGCGCCCACCCCCAAATCTGGGGCCGCCGCCGTTCCGGCCTCTGCCGCGCACCTGAGTTAGCGAGTATTTATGTATGTTATGCCAAATTTTAGATTTATACCCCTCCCACAGCTCAGAATTCAGTGGTGGCCAGACCTGTGTGGGACACCAAAAAAGCCAATAAATATTTTGACACTTAGGGCGACCCACCCTGTAAGGGGTTGCCGCGACCCCCCCCCCAATTCATGCGAAGTAGAGGAAAGTTGCGCCCATATCTCCCCCACGTTTCAGCTTCCGGCGCGCCCTAGAACTGATGATAGGACATCAGAAGAAAAATGAAAAATCAGGTGTTTACAATGTTGATATACCTGCTGAAATAATCCTTTTATCGTTGGCGCCATTTTGGCGCCCGGCGCCATTGTTGCTGGCGCCCTTTGGCGCCTGGCGCCATTTTTCCAGATGGCGCCGTGGCGCCATTTTCTCTGGCGCCCTTTGGCGCCCGGCGCCAATATTTTGAATGGCGCCATTGGCGCCTGGCGCCATTTTTCCTGGCGCTTTTCCATCACTAGTACAATCCAATTCAACACTCCCTCAGGCGGGGCGCGGCTGTTCGTGTTGCTGCATTCGCTGTGCACGAAGTTGTCCGACTGCCTGTCCGCGTCGATCGTGGCGCCCGCTAGCGGCGATTTGTGCAGCGCCGTTTTCGCCTGGGCTGCAGTTTACGTGGCCAATAGCCCGCAGATGGCACTGGGTGTGGTCGCCGCTGTGGATGAACTGCTGCCGGTGGGTTTAGCGCAGTGCCAATTTTTAGATTAGGGTTAACGTCTGAACCCATATCTTGATCTCTAAAAGGAGGGATGCAATGGAAATTTTCTTACCTACTTATTTATGGTGTTGATGGTTCTCGGGATGGATGTAACTGTAAGGCATGATAAGTGGAGGTTTTATTTGTCACAGGTTTTTATTTTCTGTTTCGAAATGTAGCATATTTGCTTGAATAATTACTTAATGATTGGCATCTGATCAATTTCTTGCAAACATTTGAACAGAGCTGTTAGAATTACTGAACGTTTTTTTAAAGTATATGTAAATGTAAGTATTTTTTATTTTTTTTCACCACTCGATAATGTAAAAGTGAGTACTTTTCTCCTTTGAAAATGTAAAAGCTACTACTTTTTACATGTGAGAATGAGTTTTACACTGGAAGACATAATAAATGTTGTTGTTTTAGTGATGATTTAGCTTTTTTTTAAATGCTAGGATTTCTTTATAATTTTCTCATTTTTGCAACAGAAAATTGTGATTTTAGCAACAAAAATACATTTTCTCTGTACGCATGTACTTTTCAAATGTACATGTAAAAGTGAGTATACTCCGGTTACTTTACACCCTGCACGCGTGGTTCCCGCTGGAAGTGTGCCAATGATGGTTAGCGCGTGCGAGTTTTATAAAAAGCTGACAAAATTGATTGTTGTTATAATGTAATTCATTAACATATTCACATCGATGAATTTTTTTCATCTTTTTACGGAAATCGCGTGACTTAACAATCATTGGCACGCTTCCAACACGAGACATAAATCAGTGCGACGGCAGAGTATCATGTACGCCGAGTATAGGCACATTACTTTTTTGAAAAGTATGTGTAAATGTATTTACCGCGTACTCGCGTATGCGTATTTTTCGAGTAAATGTACGTACATTTTAACAACTGTGCATTTGAACAAACATGGCATGTTTTTTAATACATTTTTCATGAAACGAATTGAAAGAAACATGGTTGAAAATTTTGACAAAAACTCAAAAAACATTTCCGTGTTTTCTGTGTTTCCGTGTTCTCCAAAAAAAACTCATTTGCGTTTACATGTTATTCAAAATTGCTTCGTGCCCGTGTTTCTGTTAATAAAAAAAAGAAACTAAATGAGTTTCAGTTTTTAATATGTAGGTATGTTTTTGCCATCGTTGATTTCAACAAGTGTTATATGCATTATTGGCACGCTGCCAATGTAGACAAGAATAATTGTGTGCAGATGAGTGTCACCGGAATATATAAAAATACCACTGTCCATCGTGCACTGTTTACTGGCTTTTTTCATTAACATTAGTTTACTGAGTGTTGGATGATTTTACACTGCTTTACCGATGTTTGCTGGAAACTTGCAATAAAAATAAGTTTTCCAGCTTTACTGAAATTATTATTGTGCACACTGTATTTTTTATTCTTAGTGGAAATATTTAGGCACTTAAATATGAGTTGATGTATATTATTGTGCAGTTGTTGTGCGATTTACCGATACTTTTTGCTCATGGTTATGGTATGCCGAGATAATGTTGTGTGATTATGTTGCATCAAATTATTTGACACTTGTGTATGTCCCAGACAATGTATTTATACCCCTCAAAATGTCAAATATCATGCAAAGTGTCTAAAGTCATGTAAAATGCCCTGTAGAATATCCGGTGAAAATTTAATTTGACATTGACGTGTCAAAAAGCATTTTACATTACTTTTGACATTTGACATTACTTTTAATGCTTTGCATGACATTTTACATTTGCCAGTGTCTGGGAGTGGTGGCACCACGAATCATACGTTTACACATTTAGCTGTTTCTAGTATCGTGAACGTAATCATTGTGTATTATACTTTCTGCCACCGGCCGTTATCCCTCGACGCCGCCTGCCCAACACCGCGCCATGCAAAGCATACGCCCAGGGCGACATAGGCTCCCTAGGCATGTAAACCTGCTCAGCATGAAGACCCGTCGCAGTGGTCTCCAAGTTGTATTTTGAGCGATTTTGTCAATTTCACCTTAAAATCGCTATTTTGGGTATACAAATGGTTATATACCATATTCCCTCGAAATACACCCCATGCATACCCCCCACTCGAAATACCCCCCATCTGGAATGATGTACCGTATTACCTCGAATTATCCCCCCTTGAATTAAACCCCCCTAGAATTAACCCCCCCCTCAAAATAGGCTGGGGAAATAATAAACCCCCCCCCCTCGAAATACCCCCCCCCCCCTCCAGAATGATGTACATCATGTATGCGATGTACATGATGTACGTATTACTACTAATTTGCATTGCAGATACACTTATACACTCATTTGTGTACAGATGTACATCTATATCCCCAATACTACCTATTTTCTCGCGTTTATTACCATTTTTGTGTGTGAAAAAGCGTATTCTCTACTATGAATTTCACGAAAATTTCTGACGAAATAATAAAAAAAACCTCGAATAAACCCCCCTCCCTTCGAATTAATCCCCCCCTCAAATTTTCCTGGCGAAATAATAAACCCCCATGGGTGTATTTCGAGGTAATACGGTACATCATGTATGCAATGTACATGTTGCACATATTGGTCGCAGTTTGCATCGCAGCTACACATACTAGTTTGTGTAACGATGGACGTTGCACTTACACCGCCTATGGACGTTGATATGTCCAAATGTATCCTACTTAGACACATTGATTACTGGTTCTGGGTATACAAAAGTGTACTCTTTACTATGAATTTCATTCAAATTTCTGACGAAATAATAACCCCCACCCCTCGAATAAGAAGCTATGGGGTATTTCGAGGAAATACGGTACCTATTTAATTCATATTTTACCTACATGCCGAGCGGGTTTACATGTCTACAGGCACACTGCGTTCGCCCCCAGGTGCGCGGTGATCGGGCTGGCCATCCACCTGTACGTGGTGTTCCGCATCAGCCGCAAGGAATTTGGCGACTTGATGAGGATTTGAAGCAAAGTGCCGCGTCGCTCGCGTTTTATGTGCCCACTAGGGACTATCGAGTCACTTACTGGTGGGTTTTGGGGATGTTTATCAAATTTTTCGCTGGATTTTGATTGGTGACATGGTCTGGCATTTTACCGTATTTTGTTGAGATACGCACAGGTGGTTATTTTTCCATGTGCAATTGGGGGGGGGCTGGTTTCGCTAAAGACTTGTCTGTAAAGAATGGGCTTTTACATACCCAAACACTGCCAATAAATGTCACCAAACGAAACTTAGTGTTGCGGGGTGTTGATCCCAAATTTATTTGGACCTGGGGTTAATTTCAGAGGGTATTTTGACGAAGTACCCACATTGTTTTCGAAACTGCAAGGCAGGTATTTGCTCTGAAAATTGCTTTAGTGTGCATAGGTAGGCACATTGCTGAGTTTGTATATCGTATTTCCCCGATTTACCCCCCACCCCTTGAATAAACCCCCCCCCCCTCGAAATACCCCCAGGTAATTTTAGGGGCGTGGGTCGGTGCCCGAGTAAAACCGGTGCCCAAGCACGCCTGGTGCCCAAGTATAAAGACCGGTGCCCAAGTACGCCCGGTGCTCAAGTAAAATCCCTGTACTTGGGCACCGGCGGCTCGTTACTTGTGCACCGGGCGGATGTTTACTTGGGCACCAGGCAGGTGCAAATGGGGCATGCCTAATATGCACATCTGCCCGTTACGCACATTTGCCCATTTTTTCACTTGACACTTTTTCAAGTGATGTTCAAATACAAGTGAAGTGCAAAAAAGTTGCGCAATGACATTAGTGAACTTTTTTCACTTCACTCATATCTGAAAATCACTTGAAAAAGTGTCAAGTGATGTTCAAATATGAGTGAAGTGTAAAAATTTCACTAATGTCATTGCGCAACTTTTTTTCACTTCACTCATATCTGAAAATCACTTGAAAAAGTGTCAAGTGATGTTCAAATATGAGTGAAGTGTAACAATTTCACTAATGTCATTGCGCAACTTTTTTTCACTTCACTCATATCTGAAAATCACTTGAAAAAGTGTCAAGTGGAAAAAACGGGCAAATGTGCGTAATGGGCAGATGTGCGTATTAGTACACCCTTGTGCTAGCACCCTGCCTGGTGCACAAGTATGCGATACTTGCCCTGTAAAATGTCAAATGGCATGCGAAGTGTCAAAAGTCATGGAAAATGCCCTGTAAAATGTCAAATGTCATGTGAAGTGTCAAAAGTCATGGAGAATGCCCTGTAAAATGACCCGGAATGGTACCCGGAATTGGACTCGACTTCTTTTCGGGTCGTAAATATGAGCACTAGTTGACTAGCAGTCATATTTACAACTTGAAAAAATGTCGAGTCCAAGTCCCCATAACTTCCAATTCCCCAGAAAACTCACCATCCTCCTCGAAGTCGAGCGCTGGCAGTCGCAAATTGCTCCGCGGTGGTGAGGGGTAGTGATGTAAAGGCACCGGGGCACCGGTGCCCCGGTGCCGGGCACCGAAGGGCACCAGCACCGGTGCTGGTGCGGTGCCATTGCAATCTTCAGGGGTGCCATGCCGGTGCTGGTGCCATTTTTTTCAGAATAGCACCGGTGCCGGTGCGGTGCGGTGCCATTTTTTTGCCGGTGCCAAAGGTGCTAGCACCAATGCAAAGTAAAAGGCAGCGGGAAAGGCACCGGGAAAGGCTTCATGTGCTGTGCAATTTTGTCCATAGTATGTGCATATTCATATTTCAAAAAACAGCGATATTTACCCAACCGTTTTTGCCTATTTTGTAAACCTCCCATAAAATAAATATACCTACTGTGAATTCCATTATAGGTACCCAATACGTGATCTGATGAGGGAATCTAAAATTTTGTTGAATTTTAATCATTTTTATATTTTTTATTTATCTTATATTTTTTGTTCAAAATTTGTTGTCGGTTTATGACAGAGATAGTTCCATTCTCTGTACAGCAACGACTCCGATCAGTAGACAATAGTGGCTATGGACATTGTAATGAATTAAATATTTTATCTTTCATTTGTAATCGTTGTAATTGCTTCATAAAAGCGATTGCCACATCATTCTGATCATTTTAAGTGCTCAACCATCAAAATCGGTTGAAAATTCATGGAATTATGCATTTCCACAGGTGAGACCACTGAGAAACTGCCCGATATTTACTACAGAAATTCCAGCCCGGTGCGGTGCCTTTCGGTGCTAGCACCGGCAACCCGCCGGTGCCCTTCAGTGCCGGTGCCATTTTTTCCAAAAGGCACCGGTGCCGGTGCGGTGCGGTGCCATTTTCTGGCCGGTGCCCCAGGGTGCCAGGTGCCCTTTTTATCCGTTGGCAAAGGTGCCGGTGCGGTGCGGTGCCATTTTTCCCGGTGCCTTTAACATCACTAGTGAGGGGGGCGGAAACCCGGCCTGAAGCCCACAAGGTGCACAAGTGCTGCCCAAGCATTGCACATGTATGCACAAGTAAACATCGCCCGGTGCCCAAGTAAAGAGCCGTCCGGTGCCCAAGTACAGACACTTTACTTGGCCACTGGGCATACTTGGGCACCGGAAATTATACTTGGGCACCGGGCATACTTGGGCACCAGTTTTACTTGCGCACCGGCTCAGCGCCTTTTTGGGCTGGGGAAAAAAAACCCCCCTCGAAATACCCCCGTCTGGAATTATGTACATGATGTATGCAGTGTACATTATGTATATATTGGTCGCAGTTTGCATCGCAGCTACACATGTACTAGTTTGTGTAGCGATAGACGTTGATATGTCCAAATATACCCTACTTGGACACGTTGATTACCTGTTTTGTGTATATAAAAGCGTACTCTTTACTATGAATTTCGTGAAAATTCATGACGAAATAATAAACCCCCCCTCGAATAAGCCTGTTAATAATTGTGAATAACTGCAGTTAACAGGGTGCGAGACTAGTGCTTTCCCCGTGCCACGTCTGGACTAGTGACGTAAAGAGCGCCATGGCCAGGGTTGGTTTTAGTAAAATTCTTTTTACTATTGTATTTTATTAAAATTGTATTTTATTTTTATTTTATTCTTCAATTTTCCATTTTATTTTATTCGTCAATTTTTCATTTTATTTTTATTTTATTCTTTCATTTTCGATTTTATTTTTATTAAAATTGTATTTTATTTTTATTTTATTCTTCAATTTTACATTTTATTTTTATTTTATTCTTTCATTTTCGATTTTATTTTTATTTTTTTCTGAGATTTCGCCAACCCTGGCCATGGCACTTTTCTAACCCTTACCGCTCGTGCTAGCGCCGGGTGCTTTTGCTTCTGGCGCCACCAAAAAAATACTGCTGTATTAAGTGACATGGTGCTTCGCTTGGACATGGCGCTAAGCGCCATAGCAAAATGGCGCTCAAAGCGCGATGGTGCTAGTGCCAAGCTTTTACATCACTATCTCAGATCTTCCCCTTGGTTGGTGCCGCCCCCGCCAGCCCGATGGAGCTAGTGCTCTGCTTCCTGTTGGTGCAGTGTAAGGGCCATGAAAAGCCTGTTTGTTTGCCTGGCGCGTGGTGCCAAGATCAAAAGGTGTGACGTTTTATGCTAGCGCCAAATGAGAGACCGAAAGCGAGTTGTTAAAAGTACCAAACTTTTTCATGTATGCATGTAAAGTATTGTTTTTTTCACCCTTGAGTATAGAAAGCGTTAAGTAAAGTTTTTGTTACTTTTGTTCACGAGTAAATGAGAGTAAAATACTTTTGCTCCCAGAAAGCGTAAATGTTGGTATTTTTTATCACCAAAAGCGTAAATGTGAGTATTTTTCTCTGGAAAGTGTAAAAGTGAGTCAAATAGTTAACTTTTTCTTTCTGGAAAAAGCATTATGGAAATACTCTTTCTGTACTTGCAAAAATTACTCTACTGTACTCGAGTAGTCTCAAAAAGTAAGCGTTCAGCCGAGTACAGATCCTTTTTTTCAAAGTATGCATATGCATTTTTACTCGGTACTCTAGTATGTGTACTTTTTGACTAAAAGTAAATACGCATTAACAACTGGTAAAACGTCATGCTTGAGTACCTAAGTAATAAGTCACTTACTCGGTTACTCACTCGAGTAATTATAGGTACTCAGTATAAGGTACTCAAGTATAAGTCTAAATAAAAATAAAAACAATTCGCAGTTGGCACCCGTGCATTCACATCATGGCGTGGGAGTGGGATATGGAGAAGCTGAAACCATCGGTGGAATTGGCGGCGCACCTGTAATTCACCCGGAACTCGCTCGCTTTGACTTCGTTCATGCGAGGTGATCCTAGCGGTCAGTTTTTCGATCATAGACGCTCGAGTTGGGGCAGTACAGCACCGTGTAAAGTGTCAGATGTGAAAATCGTTCAAAGTTCACCAAACATTTCCCTTTTTAATTGATGCTGGATGACATTTGTCACCTTAAAGCCGGAATTACAGCTCAGCGGCATTTGACGTAAAATGATGACGTCGTAAAATTGATTACATCAAAATAGACATGGGTACAGCGTTGAAATTTCAGAATTTGATAGTTCTGGTAATTGTGTGTAATGTCCTAAAAAAAATTAAGAAAATAATTATTTAATAAGTCAATTATTTTACGTCAAAATTTACACATTCTACGTCAACATTTCATGTCCAACATTTTACATCACCAAAAAATTTTGACGTTAAATTAATAACTACTTAAATAATGATCATTTGGTAAAAAAATTTTTGGGACATTACACACATTTGAGGCATCTAGTTCCGAATGTCGGTATCTCCATCATTTTAGGTTTTTCCAAAATTGCATTTGAAAATTCAAAGTTGGCCCGAGCGTGCAACTTTAAAGTGACTTAGGTTTTTCCAAAATTGCATTTGAAAATTCAAAGTTGGCCCGAGCGTGCAACTTTAAAGTGACAAGTCTTGCCCAAAACTTTTTGAAAAGCTTATGAAATTGTCTACATTTTCCATATTTTAAACCCTGCGGCCGGCGTATATAGCTAGAGTTATGATGATTTGATTGATAGCAGGTCAGCAGATTCAGTGGAGATACCCTGTTTCGAGTGATTTTTTTCAAAAAAAATCACTCGAAACAGCGTATCTCCACTGAGTCCATGGGATCAACAGGCGCTGTTGTGCTGCTGTTCTGCTGGCCCATGCCCCCACTTGAGAGCAAATTTCTTACCCAGAGCAGTGGAGATACCCTGTTTCGGACAAAGACTTTTTGGAGATACCCTGTTTCCGACAAAGATTTTTTTGGAGATACCCTGTTTCGGATGATTTTTTTCACAAACTGGTTTGGAATTCTATACCGTAATTCGGATGATTTTTTCTGTTTTGTATGGGAATTCGGACTGATTGCTTCAAATCTATACCGTAATTCGGATGATTTTTTTCCGTTGGTGGAGATACCCTGTTTAGAGTGAAATTTTTGGTGGCTCTTTTTGGAGATACCCTGTTTCGAGTGAATTTTTTCCAATTTGAGGGTGGAGATACCCTGTTTCGGATGATTTTTTTTGTTTTTTCTAAAAATCGGCATATATATATCTCAGGAACGGTATAAGATATTGAAAAAATTGTTTTGCTATCATGAAGAAATAAGTGCACTTATCACGGATCCGCACTTAACTCATTTTTTTACACTTTGGTCTTTACCGACATTCGGAACTAGATGCCTCAATTACTAGAACTATATAATTCTGAAATTTCAATGCTGTACCTTTGTCTATTTTGATGTAATCAATTTTACGACGTCATCATTTCACGTCAAACGCCGCTGAGCTGTAATTCTGGCTTAAGCGGTGTTTACACTGATTTTTGTGCCAACAAAGTAGATAAAAGGTTCCATGATTCTGGAATAAAGTTCCGTTTCTGCAACAAAAAGCAGTGATGTATGCTCACTAGTTGAGTGTACACACACGTTAACTTCACGTTTCCCCCATGGACTTCTTCCCCCCGTGGTGTGATGCATTAGCGTTATGTCTGTGCGGACATAATGCTAATGGAACACAACAAAACGGTAATGCAACACGACAAAACGGTAATGCAACATGGACAAAACGCTAATACAACACACTCCGGGGGCAAGTTGTCCACGGGGGGATAAGTACCTGTAATCGTACACACATACTAATTAGCAGATAAGCAGATAATTTGTGCATGTCGTTCAAGTTTTAAAATGAATTTCAGTTGTCGGTTCAGTTTCAAAACAAAAACCCGCTTTGAAACCAAACTGACAACTGAAATTCATTATCCAACTTGAACGACACTACTAATTATCTGAAAATTGGCATTGGCAAATTGACAAATCACTCAACTAGTGAGTATACTTCACTGCATTTTCTTGCAGATATGGAACTTGATTATGGAACTTTCTAACTCAATTTTTTGTCGGCAAAGGAAACCGTATAAACGACCCTTAAAGTGGTGTTTACACTGTCACTGTCACATGTAAACGACCCTTTACTTCACATCTTACAGGGTGTGTGTCGCGGGACTGTCGACTTCGTCGCATTGGAAACAATTTCCTTACAAATCCATTTTATTTGCTTTTTTTCTGATTTTGGGAGACTGATGCCGATTTTATTTTGTATTGGATTTCAATGTACATACGTGCCATGCCGTTATGAGATACCGTTCAATTGAACGCAGCCATTCTATTGGAAGCTACTGCTCTAGTAATTTCATGGGTGAAAAAGTGCCAATTTTATTGGAGGTAGGCTGTTCTATTAGGAGTAATGCAATAAATGTGAAACCACAGTTCCGACAATACTAATTCCCCCCCCCCCCCGAACTCTGGGTTTTTTTTGGTCAACACAACAAACAAGAAATGATTCAAGCAGGGTGTTACTGGAGGATATACAGTAGGTAAACAATAGGTATATACATAGGCACATATAATTGATTTATTGATTCAGGGGTGTAGTAGGGGGGGTTAACCCCTCCCAAATCTGGCAGCTATCTATCTATCCCGGACAGTGACATAAAATGTGGCAGTGACGCAGTGATTGTCACCGCCTGCTTTTCGGATGTCACCGCCGCAAAATGAGGTGTCATCGCGGTGACAATCACCGCCACATTTTGATCCGTAGTTCAGTTTTAATTGGTGGCACGATTTTTCAGCGCATTCCATTATTTTTAATAAATAGAAGCGTAAAGGAATGGCTGTACATCAGCGCCAAATTTGCATATGACACCCATAAAAAATATTCACGCGACCCGCTGGGCAGCGGTTCATAGCCGCAGCGGGGGAAGCATTTAAATATTTAGCTTTGTGCACATACCTAATACCTAAATCGAATGAAATAAAAACATTTTCCTTACATTTTTAGGATTTTGTTTTCCACATGCTTAAGCGGTGTTCACACCGTTTCGTGTGAATAATACCATAAAAAATAGTGAAAACGTTCCATAATTCCGGAATAAAGTTCCGTATTATATCTGCAATTAAAGGCAGTAAAGTGTGCTCACTAGCGTAAATACACACATGCCAATTTGCAGATAATTTGAGCCTGTCATTCAAGATTTACCTATATGCATTTTGAAACTAATTTCAGTTGTCAGTTCGGTTTTTGTTTTGAAACCAAACCGACAACAGAAATTCGTTTTCAAATTTGAAAATTTGAAAGTTTCTCCAAAATCGCTCCAGATAGGTAGATAGCTGGGCGCTTGGGGGGAGGGGGGGGGGTTTAGGGGGCAGTAGCCCAAAATTTTGCATCAGGGATAGATAGATAGCTGAGCGGCCTCCGGGATAAATACATAGATAGCTGAGCGGTTTGGGAGTAACCCCCCCCCCCCAACCCCTTCCCATTCGAGACCCCTGATGTGCAAAACATTTGGATACCATAGGTGGGTATCCTGGGGGGTTGGCTAACCGGGTCAAATCGAGATACGGAATTTATACATCACTGACTCGACCTCAAACATGGAATTTTCAGGTTGTCCTGATCATTTTAAGTGTTCAATCGGCCCAGAAAGTGTGGTGGACCACCAGCTTACTGTTTCTCTATAATGAAAAAGTCCCAACTATTCTGCATGGTAGTGCACATCCATGCATCCAAAGCAAAAAGAGCCATGACGCTTTTGGCGCATGGTGCTACCATGCTATGGTGCTTAGCGCCATGTCCATGAAAAGTGCCATGGCGCTTTTGGCGCTTTTCATGGTTGTAAAGAAGTGACAAAACCTGCCATTCTATTGGATGTATGCCTTTCTATTAGAAGAAATACAGTAAACGTAAATATATTGCTACACAAACTAGCGTGTATACTGCGTTGCAAAATGGATGCAAATACATCATGTACCTTGAATACATCATGTACCTTATTTCAGACGGAATATTTCATGGGGGGTTAATTCAAGGGGGGGGCAGTATTTCGAGGAAACACAGTGTATAATTACATAATGGTGTCACTGCGACAAAATAGCCTGTCACTCACCGTCACCACTCACCGTCACCGCTAGAATTTTGGACCATTTCATGTCTATGATCCCGGAGACCTGCTCACCTAAATATCTATCTATCCTGGAGGCAAAATTTTGGGCTACTATCCCCTAAACCTCCCCCCCAAATCGGCCAGCTTTCTATTTATCTGGAGCAATTTTAAAGAAATTTTGCCCCAACTTTTGCTCAAAATCACTAATTTTCATACCTTTTTATAGTTTTTCACCTTCAAAATTCTAATTCATGTTCTGTATTCCCTATTTTCTGCTGTATTTTGTACTATATGTACTTATATACCGTATTTCCTCGAAATACCCCCAGGGTTTATTTTTTCAGAGTGAGATCTTTGAGGGGGGCTAAACGAAGGGGGTACTTCGAGTGGGGTTTATTATTTCGCCAGAAATTTTTTGAAGGCCCAGTACTAAATTGTCGTCTGAAACACTAAATTGTTGTATAAGTGTGTAGACGTATAAACACTGTTCTCACATAACAGAGTCTGTAGGTGGAAATATGGCTAGCCAATCATGCGTAAAAACGTAATGACCATTTTGTGCAGACAATCCGACGACTCGAGAACAACCATGTGTGACCGAATGACGGCCCGCGGTGCACAGAGAAGTCACAGTGAACGCGAGGTTCGCTGTGCACTGCAAATCCGCCAACGAGGCCGCAGCCCCAGGACGGTACGCCCGAATGGACACTACTGCGGCCATGAAATTTATCTATCTTATTTAGTATTTTTCTTTCCGTTAATTACTTCCGTTAATTACGTAACTATTCCCGTGTGATTTTAATTGTTTCATTTACTGTTTCATTTAATTAAGCTAATTAAGTTACCCGCATTTTAAGTTAATTAAGTGATTACTTTCGCTTTTTTGAATGTACTTGTTGATAGGTAATTTCGAATTTTAATTTTTAAGGTTTCTATTAAGTTTACATAGTTGGTCAAAAGGGTGCAGTGTCTGGGAATGGGTTAGAAAAGCTTTGAAGTTTCCTGTTAAGCTAAAGGTGTCGACTCTGTTAAACACCTTGGCGCCCCGATAGATAACATTCAGAAAATTCCCCGACCAAGTGCGTTTTTATTTAGGACTAGGTAATGGGTGGAAAAGTGGCAAAACGGCAATTATTGTCGAAATGCGACTGCAAGACACATGCAGAGCACAGTCTAAAGTGAAGAGCACAGCAGTGCCAATTAATTATTCCCATCACCCAGGGTGATTGGTGAACTCACAAGTGCTGGTGTCTTTGTAGCTCGTGTTCATGCCCAAAGTTCCAACCCTTTACCCGGCAATGCAATAACCTTGAACAAACCCCCGCAAATGAGCGTTCTTTCTGTGGCCTTGGTCAGGCGCGCTATAAAATATTTCACCTAAAGGGGCGCAGGTTGATAACACGTGTCACACCACCTGTTCTAAATTGTACCGTAACCTCTGAATAAAAACCCAGTTTATGACACTCACCTCTGAGATAATTTGTATTTTAATTACGTCAGATTAATCACCGTTACCTTATTTTTGGGTTTAATTCACGTTTGCATTTTTTTATTTATTTTTCCCGCATTCACTTAATTTTCCCGTGCCTTGTACGCTATATTAATTGTTTTCCAGTGATCATTGACTTTGCTTTGTAATCTCCTAATTATGGTTAATTGTTGTGTCTCAGATTTAGTATTCATTAATGTTATGGTAGACTTTTTGTGATTATAAAATGCACTGATTTTACGCTTTTTCACCCACTAGAGGGTTTACGACTAACTTGTGCTCTTGTGAAAATTGACTCTGACTATATTGCTAAATAAAGTTCCCGTGAATCCAATTTGGTCCCCCTGAAGCATACTAACTGCTTGAATTTTAATTTGATTTTTATTAATTATGGCTTTATTTTATTTACGGCTTATTACCAGTTAATCGAAGTAAACTGCCGGCTGCAGTTACAAAAGGGATTGGTAAGTTGCCGTGTCCATTTTCGGGAACTTGTCAGGACCCCAAGGGGTACTGGCGCTGTTCCTGATTTGCGTGTAAAATCCCCTGTACCATAAAAACAAACAATTGTTTAATTACGCACGCAATTTAAAGCGCAAAGGGACCGGAATTTACAATTCTCTGCCGCGGTAATTTGACGAGTGGCGTATTTTTGTGGTAAAAACGGAAACTAGTAAAATTAGTAAAAACGTAAAATATCTGACAAGTCATCGTTTTTAACGTGTGTTCTGCATTGCCTGGATGCCTTTGTTATTTACGTTCTCTATACACTAAATTTGGGGGAGAGTATTTCGAGGGGGGGGTTATAAGTTAATCGTGGCCATTTTGAGGGGGGTATTTCGAGGAAATACGGAAATTTTTGGCTGTTTTTCTCCTTCTTTTAGCGATATTCTTCCGTTTTCTTCTTTCTATACCTTGGAAAAGCCTATTTATTAACCCCCGCGAACCGTCCCCAACCACCCCCCCCCCCAATTTTTTTCAGCTATCTATCCCTCCGGAGTCTCCGGGGGTCTAAATCTACAAAACCCCTGGATTGATTAATTAGCGATGTTTGATGTGGGTAAATGGGTAAAAATGTACATTTGTCTATTTCAGGTGTGCAATTATTTCTATGGTATCATCATTGGTGATTGTATGGCTGTGATGGTAATCTGCGGAAACAATGTGGAGTAAATAAATCAAGAAAGTGCAACAGGATCATTGATTAACCTGTGATGACCTGTGATCTTTGATTAACCTGCGTGATTCCACTGTGATAACTGTTTCACTGATGTGATGGCTGTTGCATGCCCAGTTGGCTTGCTGTTTGTGTCAGTGCTGCTGTGCTGACTTCGTCGCAGGTGGCGTCGATGGCAGCTTGCTGCTGACTGCACTGCCCCCTGAGTCCGTGTTCTGTTTGATGGCAGCCGCTGCTCTCCTTGGCTTGGTGCTCGGTGCTCATCTGTGCCACTGGGTGCCTCTGTGCAGCCCAGCTGTGGCTGCCACACTGCACCAGAGCGTCTAAATTGTATGTGGATATGTATGGTATGTGGATTGATAAGTAATTTGATTGATATTGATATTAATAATTGATAAGTGGCACGTTGTTCTGTAAATTTCTGTATACCAAATTTCCTTGACATACTCCTAACACAAAATTTAGCTTAACTTGGATCACAGGCTTAACTTAGACCATAGGCTTAGGCTTAACTTTGAGCATACACTTAAAAAAATTAAATGATCACACTCTAGAAAAACAGTAGCTTTTGTCATTAAGTGTCCAGTCAGGTGACCATATTGCTGAAGTAGGGCCAATTTTTGATGCACCCATATACTAATTTTAGTAAAACTTACTACTCAACTTTGCATCAAAACGTTCAACCAGAACCCCGGATACCGACGACGAGTCGATGGCCACACCAGACAGCAGCCAGATGGGAGAGACGATTAGCATTACACGCAGTGACGAAAAATGTGGCGGTGACGCAGTGATTGTCACCGCCTGCTTTTGAGATGTCACCGCCACAAAATAACATGTCACCGCGGTGACAATCACCGCCCCATTTATCAATCAGCAGTTCCTGGCAGTTTTCGAGAATTTTTCATTCTAAATAGAAGCGTGTAAATAGTCATTCTAAATAGTAAGGTGTCAAATTTCAATTTTGTGTTTCCGTTTTCAGAAGGCAACATTTCCAGTTTCCGGTCAATATATTCCCTTCTATTTTTTGAAAAAAGTTTTTTACTTTTACACTGCGTAAAACGTGAATAAAATATTTTCTTTCAGTAAATATTTTACAGGTGGGTATTTTTTTCTCAGAGAAAACGTAACAGTCACTATTCTGTCAATTTATACCCAGGAATACATCAAATATGTGTGTTTTCTCCTGATAAGTATTTCTCAGGAAAATAACCAATGCTTGTCACTTTCTGTCTGACAAAAGTTCACTTTCTTTAAAATGTCCCCTTAAAATAGTACATGAGTAAGTGTATTTTTGTAGTGTACCAGTATTTTTGGGGGGAAACAAACAGATTTATGCAGTACTCGAGTATATGTTGTTATCGAGTAAACGTAAATACATTTGAACAATTATGAAGAAATACTGTATTTAAGAGACCCAGCAGCTGTAGGCAACAAACACCGCATGGCAACAGCGCTCAGTGGGCAACTGCATGCGCTCAGTGGGCCACATCACCGCGTGGCATGGAAACAAACAAGCTGGGTCCAAACAGTATTACGTAAAATTCCCAGTGTAAACACACACAAAAAGACAACAGGCACATTGCTTGGTGCATCTTAGTAACTATCATATTCATACAGTATTTTTGAAATTGGAACAACAAAAATATACATTTGCAGCGACAATAAACGTTTTGCATAGGGTTTTACATGACATTTAATACTTAACATGGAATTTTACACTTACAGGTTCTTTTACAGGGTCTGGACTGGGGCTGACGGCATCTGAAATAAATACCTATATGGGGGCACATCGGCTGGATATATATATATATATATATATACTACACTAACATATCACAGCTTATTATGAGACACAATAGCATGAACAAACGAAAGCTTTTACATTGAAATTGCCTCAAAAGCAATGAGAACAATCACCGATGGTAAAGTGCATGTGAAATGCTAGCATTACTAGTGCTAGTGCTATAAATACCTAGTGCTTAGTACTAAAATTTTTGCCTAGGTTTAAAAAAAACGGTTTCGATGGTAGAATTTTTTGAAAACAAAACGTTTTTTTAAACATTTGAAAAAAAACCCGGCCATCCCTGTGAGCAAAATGTATAAATAAATGACTAAGGAGCAGTGGTCAAGTAAACCCGGTGCCCACTGCAAGAATTTTGACCCCTCCGGGTTTCATATACCGTATTACCTCGAATTACGCCCCCCCTTGAATTAACCCCCCCCCCCCCTCCTCAAAATAGGCTGGGGAAATAAACCCCCCTCAAAATACCCCCCCTCCGGAATGATGTACATCATGTATGCAATGTACATGTATTTATTACTACTTACTGTATTTGCTTGAATAATCCCCCGAGGGATTATTATTTCGTCAGACTTTTTTGAGGGGGGAACTAATCGAGGGGGGAATTATTCGAGAGGGGGAATTTTTATTTCATCAACAATTTTGACTATGTTTCTATCAACTCATTTGATGAAATATGCTTTATTCACACAAAAACGTGTCATTTTTGTTCAAATTGGGCACAATAAATTGAGCAAATCTCTTAAGGGGGGAATTATTCAAAGGGGGGTGGAACTATTCAAGCAAATACGGTATTTGCATTGCAACTACATTTATACGCTCATTTGTGTACACATGTATAGTCGGCAGACATGATATTATACAGGTTTGGTCCACTTATGTTTCCCTTCGCTGAGCGTCAATGAAATTCAACATCTTACTGAACAGTGAAGTGCGATACATCTTAAATACGGTAGAAAAACGGTGCACAGTGGGTCGTGAATATGTCAATATGTATAGTCGACAGACATATCATTCTACAAAATTGGAAAGTTACCTATATTTTGTTCTTGTAGAGCGAACGAGAAAGGAATTTAGTAAAAAAGAAAATATAAAGATAGTAAGAAGGAAAATAAAAATGTGCTGTTTTTAACGGACTTGTTTACTCCAATTTTTGTGCCGATAGGTGCTGCAAATTTTTGATTATACGTTTACCTACGTTCAATCTAATTCATATTTAGAAAAGTTACACGCTATCGATTCATTTTGACGAAAACTTGTTACGTTCAAGATTTTGAATTAAGAAAACGTTCCCGCTTTGTATTTATTCAGATCCAGACGACGCTTGGATGGCATCATGCCAAAAAACTCAACTACACTTTGACGGGGGTTTGAATTGTGCGGGCACATGAATAGTTTCATTCCGTATATGCGTAAGCACGAGTCACCAAAACAGAGTTCTACGGGTTGGATACAGCGTGCATGATATGACATCATGCGACTCATTGTATAGTATCATGTCTGCCGACTATACATCAATGCCCCAATATAACCTTTTTTCAAATTTATTACCGTTTTTGTGTAAGAAGAAGTATATACTTTACAATGAATTTCAGGAAAATTGCTGGCGAAATAATAAAACCCCCCCTCGAATACCCCCCTCAAATTTTGCTGGCGAAATAATAAACCCCCATGGGGGTATTTCGAGGTAATACGGTAGGTAGTAAATTGATCCTCTGGAGGGATATATGGCTGAAAACGAAAAACATTTTTGAGGTGGGGGGGGGGGGGTGGTTCGCGGGGATTCAATATACCTATAGGCTTTTTTAATGTGTAGAAGGAAAAAAGTTCGCTAAAATAGATGAAAAATGACTACACAGATATACCGTATTTACTCGAATAATTCCCCCAGGGAATGATTTTTTCGTCAGACATTTTTGAGGGGGAACTATTCGAGGGGGGAATTATTCAAGTGGCGGGATCATTATTTCCTCAAAATTTTCAAGCATGTACCCTATGTAGACTATCTAGACAGGTATTCAAGCACACTACGTAGACATTTTGTCAGTGTCCCCGTTGCTAGTGCACATTCCATTGCATTTTTGCATACCGCTAGTACTGCATTTGCACTCAATGAATCAAACCAGACACAGCTATTTTGCTTGGTCTGACTTCATCGATTATTTTTTATTTTTTTTGTGCATGAACTTTATTCCATCATTTGGGGGGGAGTTATTCAAGTGGGGGAATTATTTTTTCCTCACTCGACTAACAGGGGGAACTATTCGAGGGGGGATTGTTCAAGTGGGGGGAATTATTCGAGTAAATTCGGTATATATAAGCAGTTCATATACAAAGATAGTAAATAGCCCGAAATAGATAGTAAAGATTGATCAAGCGTTAGAAGTAATAAAGAAGAAAAATCATTAGATAGATAGATAGATAGATAGATAGATAGATAGCTGGAGCGTTCAGAGGGTAACCCCGTACCAAACCTCCATAGTGAACACCTGGTACCAGTTCTGCAAGTGCAGAAGTGAGAAGTCAAATGGCAAAAGCGAAGAAAATTGGCTAAAGCGAAGTGAAATGGCAATTAAATTGGCAAAGCATAGTAAAAAAAGAAAAAGAAATTTCCCTTTGCATTTGTCATTTTTCTTCTCAATTCACTCCTCACTTCTCATTTTACTTCGCATTTGCCACTTTTCTTCTCACTTCTCCACTTGCGGAACTGGCCTCTGCAGTGCCAATGTAGACCCAGTGCTCAAGTGCGGGGGCCGAACTCGAGAACCAAGTCTACATGGGTACTCGGGTAATGCTAGGTAAAAATTACTTGAGCACCGGGTTGCTCTAGTTGAGCACTGGGACAGGGTCCAACAAATCACACAACAAATGCACAATATCAATCAACTCAAAGTGCTTACATACTTCCACGAATCACAAAAATATGGCAAGACACAATAATAATTTCAGTAAAGCTGGAAAACTTCTTTTTATTACAAGTTTCCAGCAAACATCGATAAAGCAATATAAAATTGACCAACACTCAAATGATAAATATGTTAATGGAAACAGGCGGTAAAGAGTGCAAAATGGACTGTCGTATTTGTATACTCCAGTGAGTCGGTGACACTCTGCTCGCAGACGCACACTCATTACCTTACTCTCTCTGGCAGTTCGCCAACAAAGACAAATGCACATGAATGACACTTGTAAATAAAATACCGGTACAAACTGCAATGCCAGGTGGGGTAGGCAATTCCACATTTTGACCCTCCGGGGGTTGGATATGTGGCAAATCGCTCCTCTGGACGGATATATAGCTGAAAATAAGTTGTAGAAAGCAGAAAACTGGAAAATCACTCAAAGATAAATATAGTATAAACATAAATCAGTAAACAATAAAGCATAAATATAGTAAAAACAGCTGAAGATAGGCAATAATGGGCCCACACATTGCTAATTCGCGTCAACTGAATGTCAAGTAAAAATAAAAAAAATAAAAAAGCACCACCCTTAACCGATACAATGAAAAGTAAATGTCATTATGTAATATTAACTACCGTATTTCTTCGATTTTATTGACTGTTCATTTACATTGCCTTGCTCGTTTACATTGTCGGGTCTGCGGGGCATCCGAAAAATACATTGCCATGTTCAAATACATTGGCGTATGAAAATATAGCTGTTGCGTTATCATATTCATCACATAATGTTTGTCGCTCTAAGGTGTCTAACAACTCTACTACTGGAAAATTTACCTAATTTATGATAAACGCAAAGTGTAGTTTTCATTATACTTATTCCACATTAAGTAAGTGAAAAGTACTTACATCTTTTCATGTAAGATGTGATATAAAAAGTGTATGATAGTAAACGCGTAGTGATTGGATATTTCTGATTGTGTGATATTTATGTGATAATGTACGTATACAGAGCAGCTTTGGATGAAATGGAATAAATTTAAGAAAATAACTTGAGCGTTGAACTTATATGGTGGACCTGGTGGGCACCATTCTCAGTGCCTATAAATTTATTCTCCTCCATAATCCAAAGCTCTGAGACATTTTTATAATGTCCGACCATCAGGGAAGAACTTCCCCTGCCCCAATTTACTATGAGGGTTTACCCTCCCAAAATACACGCTCACAAAACCCCGGCATTGGTTCTGGGATGAATCGAAATGAATTCTTCAGGCAGGCTGAAAATCTGCTATCACGCAGACAAGCCATTGAGCATCATGACACAGGGTCTTCTGTGACTACTGCCGTCTCTCCTGAAGTGCATGAAAGTAATTTGCTTTCGTCAATGATGAATTTAGTAACCGAAAGTGAAACTGGAACTCGCTACCAATTGCCTAGCGAGAGGGACAATGACAATGATTTGGGGAACGAATACGAAACGCTATTCCACAATTTCGAGATTATCGTGGATCGGAAAATCGCACAGTCACACGACTCAATTAGAAACGAATTTGCACAAAAATCTCTCGAAATCACCAACAACATTTCGTCCTCGATTGTCCCAATTATCGAACAAAAAGTACACGAAATTGTTACTGCCAACGTGGCCCCGTTAACACAAGCTGTGTCCGAATTGACGTTTGCCGCACAAAAACACGGCAAAGACACGGTTCTAGAACAGCCAAAAAGCCAACAATTGTCACCGGAAAATGACAACAGCGAAAATTCGAATGTCTCCGATCATGAACAGTTGACTTTAACTGATTTGGACGCAACTTTGGCCACTACTCTGCAACTATTGCTGTGTCAAATGGTCATTTTCGACGGCTCGACCGATGACAGCTTCAAGGATTGGAAAAATAGCATCATGTGCCATCTAACAATTTTTCCAGTGAAGTTTTGGCATTCTATTTGGCAGTTGATTTTCCAAACGAAACTAAAAAAAACTGCCAAAGACATCTACAAAGCCTTTACGCCGGAACAGAGAAAAGACTACAAATTTGTCCTGAAGGAATTGGAACTCCTTTATCATCCATTTGACCAGCGCATGAACATGACGAATTGGCTAGCTTTGACACAAAAACATTCAGAAACCGCAGTACAATACTGCGCACGATTATTAGCCAAATTGCCAAATGAAATTATAAAAAACATGACACACTCCGCCTGGAAATTATACGTTGCACACCACTTGTTGAGAACAATTCAACTTCAAAAATACGACTCGAATTTCGTTTTTGGGCTTAGAAGAGATTTGAATAGTGGAAAGTTTACTGAGCCCAGAGAAGTAGCCTTGCAGCTGGACACCTATACCCGTGAAATGGCTGATTACGGTTCTAGAACTAATGACCGGTACGACAGAAATGCTAAACGACCATTCTCAAAAGGATTTCATGACAACAAAAAAATAAATTTTGAATCAAAAAATGACGACCAGTGCGATTTTCCTGGACATTCAGGTCATAAAAAATCGCAATGCTTCCGCAGACAAAGACTGCAACAACAAGCCAGATTCGCAACAAAAAAATCCCCAAACAACAGTTTTCAAAATGCTAATGCAGGCTTCTCGGGGGTGAAAACTACGCGACCGACCCCTACACATAATAATACTATTCCAGAGAAAGCAAACGCATATCAGCCACCGTCAGAGAACATCAACGATAAAAAACATCACTTGAACACGTTTATGGTGGAATTTTCCCAACAAGCTACCGATTTACCAACGGCACTGCAGGAAAAAATTGCCGAAACTGTGCATGCGTTCATGACATCGTCTACCGAGAAAAGCGGAGAAATTAGCGGTAAGTTGAGTGGTATAGTGAACATTTTATACAGTGAACATGACATGTCTGATAGGAAAACGTCCAATTTGAAAATGTCCGATTTGAAAACGTCCGATTTGAAAATGTCCGATAATAAAACGTCCGATTTGATTTCGCAGAAGACGGAGACCGGAATCCCGATGAAGATGGTGATTTCGAATACAGCAGGAACAATGAAGACAACGCAGACTTCGAACAGGCTTCAGGAACTGGCGCAGAAAGTGATTCAAAGTGGAAAGACGAAATGTGATCACAGTAATGTGAATGATTCTGACAAAATGGAAACTGCTCGGTCATTGGACCTGGAAATGAAAATTACTGGGATGCTAAATGATCTAGAAAAATCAACAGAAACAAAACCAGAAACTCCAAAAAACGAATTTTTCACAGTCTGTAATCTGGGCGAAATAAGGTCATCCATCGGTAAATTAATCCAGTTTCCAATTTACTTGATGGGAATTCTACAAAATGCAGTCATTGACCCCGGAGCTGTAAAATCAGTCATTCCAGGATCATTGTACAATGACATAAAAACAAAATGAGAAATTTGGCTCTTAAAAAATCAAATTTTGTCCTTCGGCACGCAACTGGCATGAGCAAACCAAATACAATCTATGAAACTAAAATCCCAGTATCGGTTTTCGATTCAGAGAGCAAAAAGCTCTACTGTGCAGTTTGTACTTTCCTGGTGAATTTTGCCAGAAATGCCACAAATAAAGTATTGATTGGAAGTGATCTAATTAAACATCTAAATTTACATCAATTTCTTCTAAAAAATTACTCTAAAGACTTTTCAAAGAATTCTCAGAACAAAACGCTATTCACCAACTCTGAAATTAGTGCAGTCAAATGGTGTCAGGGACCAACTAAACCATCAGATTGGACAGATTATGCAAAAAAAAAATAATCCATCGAATTCACAAAAATTCGGTATTTACCTTACTCAGTCAGCTGTACTGCATCCTCGGCAAATTTCTAGAGTTACAGCTCGTATTAATTTGGGAAAACCAAACAAAAGAAAAATAATTTCAGGAATTATGAATGTTTCCAAAATCGATGAAAATTTTCCATTTTTAACTTCACACGATGTTGCAATTTCCTCTGAAAATGTGGGACACATTGTACCGATCTTTTTGAACAACGAGGGTGAAAGAACTATTGTCCTAAAGAAAAATTACCACCTGGGTTATCTAATCGATACAAAACATATTTACAAGTATAAAAATACCTCCAATCTGGAAACATTCTACGCCACAGAATGGCCCACTCCACCAAATTGGACACCTAAATTGGAAGAATTCCCAAAACAACCATCTGACAGATTTGCACACATAAAAAAAACATTACCACAAAAGGATCAAATTCCATTGTCCGAAAATCAGCGTTCAAAATTTTGGACATTAATTGAAAAATTTCATGATTGTTTCAGTTGTGGGGAATTCGATGTGGGATTGACTACTCTAGTTAAACACTACATCAAAACAGATCCAGTACACAAACCAGTTAAACAGCCACCCAGATTCGAATCAGCAGAAAAGAGACAGTATATAACGGATACAATAGAAAATATGTTGAATCAACAAATTATTGAACCCTGCGATTCGCCATGGACCAGCCCCATTTCTGTGGCCAAAAAAGGCGACGGGGGATGGAGGCTAGTAGTAGATTTTCAAATTCTAAATAGTCTGACCTTAACCCAGTCATGGCCATTACCTCAAATTGGACATATATTGACAGAATTAGGGGGTAGAAAAGTATTCAGTTCCCTGGACTTAAAACATGGGTTTTACAATATTCCCTTAGGAGATGAACAGAGTAAAGACGTTACCGCTTTTGCTTGTTCAATGGGACAATTCCGTTTTCTGAGAGCTCCAATGGGAGCTTCTGGAAGCCCTGCCTCGTTTCAGAAATTAATGACTATAATGTTGAGAGGACTCTGTGAAGATCAATCAAGAAAATGGGTAAGAGCCTATTTAGACGATATTTTAGTGTCCAGTGACACTATTGATCAACATCTTGAACATCTAGAAAAATTGTTCAAGAGACTAAGATGGGCTGGGTTGAAACTCGGGCCTAAAAAATGCCTTTTCTTAGTAAAAAAACTACGCTATTTGGGACATGACATTGGAGCTACTGGAATCGCACCTGCCTACGACCGAGTAGAAGCTGTACTGTTACAGGATAAACCCAATACTAAACAAGACCTTAGAAGATTTCTAGGAAAAACAGTTACTTTTGCACATTTTATACCTAGATACTCAGAAATCGCCGCTCCATTAACAGATGCCATGGCTGGCAGATATCTGAAAAATGGGGCCGACGAAATAATTTGGACCCCCGAAATGAATAGTGCCTGGAGTGAACTTAAACGCATTTTGACATCTGCACCAGTTTTGTCCCATCCCAATTACCATTCAGGTAAACCATTTGTGCTACAAACAGACGCTTCAAAAGCTGGTTTGTCAGCTGTTTTGCTACAAGAATCCGAAGTTGATCACAAACTACACCCTATAGCATTCGTCAGCAAAAGAATTCATGCACAGTATAAAAACTGGTCAGCTGCACAACTCGAGGCCTTAGCCATTGCTTTTGCACTTAGGAGATTGTCACCTCTAGTTGAGGGACAAGGGATCATTTTACAAACTGATAACAAAGGGGTAGTAGATGCGTTTAAATCGCCACATGCATCCATCTTGGAAAGATGGGCCATGTACTTACAGGATAAAATTTTGAGGATAGAACACAAACCAGCTAATCTGAATGTAGTAGCGGATCAACTATCTAGAAATCCTATCGATAACCAAATTGAGCTCAAATTTCTCAAAATTGCGTTAAAATACCACTATGTGTGTTTCGTAGCTTATTTTTTTTGTATTGTTGATGTAAATTATTCCAAACTGTCTCCTGATTTCGAAATATTTCGAAATTTCGAAATACTTTTTATTTATTATTTATGAAGGCGGAGTTTTGAATTTAAAAAAAAAAGAAAATTCCTGGCGTCTTTTTTCTCAAAAGTGTTGAAAATGGCAGCACAATATATTCCACCTTTTTCTGACTATCGTGCGCCTTCGAAGACGGCTGCGACTGTCTATCAAGCCCTGAAAAATGTCGTTATTCCGGAGGTATTTTGTTGACATTACTAGATTAGAGAGTGACAATTTTATTGTTCTAAGTGTCTAAGTATTTTCAATTAATTTCAGCGTGCTATCGGTGTCCGCGAGGTCGATTTGACCGGTATGATGGTGCGCCGCGGGTTTTTCGAGTTGGAAAATCAGCTATCGAACAACATTAATGTGTGGGAAATTGAATTTGTCAAACGCGAAGATGACTATGACGTCATCATCGATGAAAATGGAACCTTTCGGGACTACAATTTCCATCAGATCAAGGTCTTTAATTTATTATTATAGTTGAATGAGTCTATTTTCGTTAATTTATTATTTTTCGTCGTTTTATGTTGTGTTTTTTATTTTTAGGTGCTGTATTCTGTGAATGACAGAGCCTTGTCTGATCTCTGCCGCAAAAATGGCTATCAAAAGTTCATTCCTGGCAAATTGATTTGCACAGTGTGCACGTGTGACGGTTGTGGTTCCCGCCCGTCTAAGTTGTTATTCGATTTTGCAAAGAATTTCCGGTTTGGAGAATGTGGCGCTTTGGTGGATAATTTAGGGAAAAAAGATGGTTTGACGGTGAATTTAGACATTTTTATTTTTACTTAATATCATTTGCTAGTCCAAAATCTAAATTAAATTGGTATTTTTAGGTAGCGATGTACTGCACCGAAATCAATAAATATACCGAACTCGGAGTTTGCGCAATTTTGGAAGGTTTTGGACACCAGAGTGTTCAAATCGGAAAAATGAAAATTTTCGGGATGGAACTTTTTGGGGAAAGTTGGTTTTTATTATTTTTAATTTTGATTGACTGTGTAATTAGTAGATTATTATTTAAAGGCACAACAAGCCGCCGTTGAGCATTTTAGCCTATGCTGAAATTGAAAGTCTCAACAATGAAAAAGACTGGGACTATAATCCGAAAATTTCAATTCATTTTACCGAGAAAATTTATGGACAGAGATTGTGGTTGCCGGGTGGTCGAATTTATGAAAATTCGACTACTGTGGAGGAAAAAGTTAGCTCTATTTTTCTATTTAAATTGGTGTTGAAAGAGAACAAAATATATTTTGTTTACAACTTATTTACGCTTATTTTTAAGCTTTCGGGACACTTTTATTTTGTACATTAACTTTTAGGTGCGCTTTACGGGTGCTCTTCTGGGCCGCAAATTAGACGAAGTTGCTCGTTTGGCCCGCGTAACGAAAGGTTTGGTTCCGGATCAGAAATTTGACGGAAAAGGTATAACTTCGTACTTTTATTTTTTGGATTACTTTCATTGATTTCATATCATTTGTATCAGAATTGTGTTTAAGTCCGAAAAGGTATTTTTAAGTCCAAAAATGTGGATTTTGTGTCGTTTATGTCATTTTGTGCATCTGTATTTAAAAAAAAATGTTCTTTAGTCCAAAAAGGTATTTTTAAGTCCAAAAATGTGGATTTGATAATGACGAATTTTCAAAAATGTGTGTAAATGTGTGTATTTAATAATGATGAAATTTAAATTTAATATACATTTTAATACAGATTATCCTCATGTGGACAAAAGGAAAAGTGACGAGAATGCTGAAGCTGCGAGTAGCAGTGATAAAAAATGAGTTAGTGTGTTTAAATTGCATCGGTCGATTTAAAATTAGGTGCCCTACCACTAGTACAGAGGCTTTTTAAAAAATTAAAGTCATTAGAGAATGTTGTGTTCTGTTTTTTGTTTACATTTCGATTTTCTGGATTTGTAATTCTTCAATAAAATCAATTTGGAATTAATTTCGAAACATGGACCTCCAGTGGTTCTGTGGCCTCAGTATTTTGTTTATCACTGAGTGGTTGAATAACTGCAAATCCATTTTTGTATGACAAAACCTGAAATGGTCCGTCATTTCGTTTGTCGAGTTTTCCGGGTGTTTCGATTTTTCTCAAAACTAGAGTCCCTGGTTGAAACATAAATTTGTGGCATTTTTTTCGTTTTTCTGATTTATCCAATCCACGAATTTTTTCCGATTCATATTGGAGTTTAGTTTGGCAGTTCTCCAATTTTTTGACCAGTTCGAGTTGTTGTTGGTTGAAATGAAGCCTAGATAAGCGTGTTTTGGTAATCTATTGAACATTAGCAAAAATGGGTGTTTTCCGGTATATTTATGATAAGTGAGATTTTGTTTTAGAACGGCGATAGGTAAATTTTTTACCCAATCGGATCTCTCGTCTTCTAAAAGTCTGAGTTGTGTTAAAATGGAACGTATTGCTCGTTCTGCGAGTCCGTTGGCTTGTGGGTGGTAAGGATGTATAGTTGAGTGCTGGAAATTGAATTTTTTGGCGAGTGCTTGAAACTCGAATCCAGTAAATTCAGTTCCGTTGTCGGAAATTACAACAGCTGGTGATCCGTAGGTATAAAATACTTTTTCGAGTATATTAGATACATTCTTAGCTGTTTTCTGGGCAATTGGTTCTGCAATTATATACCTCGTAAGTGAATCCACAATTATCATAAAATATCGGAAAACTCTCAGTTTTGGCATGGTACATAAGTCTACATGAATTGTGTGGAACGGTAAACTTGCGCTGGAGGGGGCGCGTATTTCAGGGGCGAATGTAGGCATTGATTTCGACAATTTACAATTTTCGCAATTTTTACAAAATTCTGAGACGTCATCAGCTATAGTTTCCCATGTTCCATAATTGGTGAGGATTTTTGCAGTTTTTTCTGCATTTCCGTGTGAACCGAAGATTCCTTTATGGAATTCATATAAATAGTAGTGTCTGAGATGTTTTGGCACATATGGGACGTATTTACCTTCGGGGTTTTGACACATTAAAATGTTATCAATCACTTTCAAACTTTTTTGACTGGTTAAGCCATTTTGGGATTCAATAGCGTTTTTCAGCTGAACTATAAAGCTCAAATGCAAAAAGAGATAAATGGAATGCAAGCTATTGTCCTGCAAAAGGATGCCGAAATCGACAAACTTCACAAAGAAATCGAATGCTTGAAAGCTGTGCATTTTTTGCCCGAATCTCAGGTTCGAACAAGGGAACAACACATTACTTTACTAAGCTAAGTCGTTGGAACTATAAAGCTCCAACTTTCTAAAAAACTTTTTTGAAGAAAAGATGCCGTGCCGCTGAACAGTCCCGAGTCGAACCTGTGACGACTAGAACCAATTACACGGGTAGCATAATTCACTCACCTAGTAGAGTTCATTCTATACCTATTTTACCTATACTTCCGTCCTACGTTGAAACATCTTTTTCACGGGTTTCGCAACTCAGTCGACTTCAAACATCAGTAGGCTTTGAACAAATCAAGTTAAAAATCATTAAAAATCATTAAAAATCATTTAAAATCAAATTAAATCAAAAGTAATTAATTTAAAAAAATCAATTTAAATGAATATTCTTTTTGTCAGACAGTGTGGGCTGTACATGCATTGGCGGGACGTCTGAACAGAAGATTAAACGTGACTACAGCCCTGCTCAAAACGGAACCCGACTGTGCAGTCGATATCGATGGATTCGACGCAAAGGCACTGACTAAAAGAATGAGGACCACTATCAAAAACGAGCACTACAACCCAACGACGAACCCCGAAAACTCGGACATCAAAACGTCCGATTTCAAGGTAATAAAATTTAGGGGTTCGAATTTTGGAACTCAAATGAATGTCCATTACAACATAGTAATAAGTTATAAATATCCGGACACTGAAACGTCTGATTTGAAAGTAGTAAAATTAACAAATTCGGATTTAAAACAAAATCACAAATGCTGAAAAATAACAAACTAAAATTAATTTTTATCCTAAATTTACTAATTATTTAAAACAATCAGGAACTTGCATTATAAATTATAAATATTCAGATTCCCAAGAAAACCTACAAACCATGCGGAACTGAACAGTTGTTCGGTGAGAGAGCCACTTCTGTGACGGCGTCACTGGGAATCGGGGCCTCTTACAACCGCGGCAGAGGGAGGTATAACAACAGGCCCGGCCATCGCTTCAAACGCGGCACCAATAAACGACATCTCAACTTCAACCAAGATCAAATGAAAAGATTTTTGGACGACTACATGGAGTTCAAGTCCAACAACACTGATGATGACAATCAAAGCATTGTCACATATACCACTGAGGACCAGGAAAAGTCGAATATTGCATTGCCAATGTCAAATAAAGGTTAAATGGTCAACTCTAAAAAGTGTTAAATAGTCGACTTTTAAAATGTTTTAAATGTTAAAATGTCCTCAAATACCAACAAATTAAAAATTGATTGCTTTCAAAAACATTTAAAGTTAAAAGCCAAACAAGTTGAACAAATTTAAATTGAATAAAATTAATAGAATAATTCTAATTCAGACAAAAAGACAACTACTACACTGGATGCGAAAGGCCAAAAACCACAAACATCCAGATCCAGGACGGTAACAGAATCAACTTCGATGGAAGATGGACAGGATGGACAGGAACCGGAACCGGAACCGGAGCAGCAGATGGAAGAAACGGCGCAGTGAAGTAGTGGTTTGACAGTTAGTTTGTTCAGGTAAAAGGGGAGGATGTAAGATGTGATATAAAAAGTGTATGATAGTAAACGCGTAGTGATTGGATATTTCTGATTGTGTGATATTTATGTGATAATGTACGTATACAGAGCAGCTTTGGATGAAATGGAATAAATTTAAGAAAATAACTTGAGCGTTGAACTTATACATATCTAGGTAATTAAGAGATGCACATGGAAAATACCATGTGGGATATACATTGCCATGTTCATTCACTTTGCCGTGCTCGTTTACATTGCCCCCCAAAATGGCTTATGAAACAATACATTGGCGGTCAATAAAATCGAAGAAATACGGTATGCATGTTCCATCAGATGGGAAAGTTGAAATCAGCTAATTCACTAAAATTTAGTTGACACGAATTCAGTTGAAAACCAGCGTGTTTGGCACCAAAGAACAGGATTTAGGGACGATTTCAACGTATGTTTAATGAAGTTTCTCTTTTTCCTTCTAAACAGTGAAAATGCCTAAATATCGAAACCACACAAACCGAACCCACCAAAATAATTTCCCCGGCTATCTTTTCCTCCGAGGAGCGATTTACAGTCGATATAAAGGTCTTTTTTGAAAAAATGGCAAAAGCAAAGTAAATTTGCAAAAGCGAAGTGATATGGCAAATAAATTGACAAAGTGAAGAGAAATTACCCTTTCGTTTTGCTTTGTTTACTCAGCTTTTGGCAATTTATTTGTCTGTTTACTTCGCTTTTGGCAATCTACTTGTCATTTCCCTTCACTTTATCCAATTTACTTCGTCGCTTTTGCCATTAGACCTCTCCATTTTTGGAACTGGCGCCTGATTTCCACCCGAGATCAACAGTCAGTAAGTTATTCCATGCTAGCTGCCGCAGCTCACGGGAATGAACATACACTGCACACTGGCAGGGGACACAGGTCAGCGACACAAAAGCAACTAGAAAAGGCAATAAAAACAAGAACTAACCACAGAATGATCCAAGCAGCGGGTCACAGCAAACCAGTGCAGGAAAACAGCCCCGCCAACGAGACAATCGTTTTTTGAGTATTAAGAATTTCAGATACATTTTCGGGTATACCGTATTACCTCGAAATACCCCCATGGGGGTTTATTATTTCGCCAGCAAAATTTGAGGGGGGGTTAATCCGAGGGGGGGGGGGTTAATTCGAGGGGGGGGGTTATTATTTCGTCAGAAATTTTCGTAAGGATCGTAGTAAATAGTAGGCATTTGCATACCCAAAACAGGTAATAAATGTGTCCAAACGGGGTATATTTGGACATAAAAACGTAGATTAGCTACACAAACTAGTCTATGTGTAGCTGCAATACAAATTAACAGTAGTATACATCATGTACATTGCATACATGACGTATTTATTATGTACATGACGTACATCATTCCGAAGGGGGGGGGGTATTTCGAGGGGGGGGTTTATTATTTCCCCAGCCCATTTTGAGGGGGGGTTAATTCGAGGGGGGGTTAATTCAAGGGGGGGGGATAATTCGAGGTAATACGGTATTTCAAGAATTTAAGAAATTAGATTTATATGAATGACACGCACATCACCATCCCATCAAGATAACTAGTGGCGCTTGATGTAATAAATTCACCCCCACCCAGCAATATCAGTTCCATCAGAATCATCCATCAGCCCTACACGCACTAGTCGACATGACATCGGGTGTCAACTGAGTGCCTTCCATTCAGATTTTTGTTATCTATTCAGATTTTTGTTGCTGAGTACTGAATGATGTTCAATGCGCATTTGCTATGGTGACACGTGCATATCAAAATTGTTAAAATCGTCAACTGAAATCTGAATTGACACGGAAACAAGTTGACACACAGACACACGATCCATCGACAGAAGCAGTTGACAGGAGGAACGCAACCGCGACAGCAACACCAGCGGGATGCTTCTGCTCATCCCACGAGTGCCGTGCCACGGGACAAAACTGGGGGGAACGCACACCCAAGCCATTGCCCCTCTGCTGGCAAGTCGACTAGGGTGTCCATTCTCCACTACGTTAAGATTGGCAACACGCCAAATAGGCACATTGGCCCTACACACACTGGGCGTCAACCGGTGGCCCTACACACACTGGGCGTCAACCGGTCGCCAGGTCAACTATAAGTTGAAATGTGAAACGTCGACCACAAGCTATACCCATATGTGCATTTGAACATCGTTCCGACCCATCAAACAAAATTTGGATCGAAATCAGTCGGGCCCATCTGACACCCGATGCCATTATCAACTACCTAGTTTGTGGGGCCAATTTTGCAAGATAAAATCGGATGTTAATCTCACGTATTTATGGGACAGAGCCACTACACTTTATCACGTTTCGCCATAATGGAGCGATTACAGCTCGGGCGTAAAATTCCAGCGTAAAATTCGATCGCAAAATTGATTACATAAAAGTGGATGATGATACAGGTCTGCAATTTTTCATGGAGAATATGTTTATCAATACCTTCATTGTGTCCGAGAGTCATCATCCACAGTCACTGCAATTTGATTGTGGAAATTCAAAAATTTATATTTTACGCTGGAATTTTACGCCAGCTGAAGAAAAATCAATTCTACGCTATGTCATTGCATGCAATCACCTGGCGTAGAATTGACTTTTCTTCAGATGGCGTAAAATTCCAGCGTAAAATAGAAATTTTTGAATTTCCACAATCGAATTGCAGTGACTGTGGATGATGACTCTCGGACACAATGAAGGTATTGATAAACATATTCTCCATGAAAAATTGCAGACCTGTATCATCATCCACTTTTATGTAATCAATTTTGCGACGGAATTTTACGCTGGAATTTTACGCCCGAGCTGTAATCGTCGCATAAGAGAAATTCCCAGCTAAACCGAAAACCATTTTATCTACCTACAAATTTCGCAAAACAAATTTTTTTCATAAGAAAACTTGGTCAGGACTAAGCAGCGGAGACAGCAGGGAGCTGGAAACTAAGGTTGAATTTTCAATTGAAAGTTATGTAAAAGGTAGAACCGGAAACAAACGTGGTTAGACAATAACCGTAAAAAAATAATAGACACCAATGAAATTTAACCGTTGTTTTTATTTTTCCACCCATTGACGATAAATATTCAACTTTCAGTGACAAAATTACCCAATGACAAAGACATAAAAATATGATAATCGGTAACATCGAGTGGACATCACGCACGGCAATTTATTCTACAAAACATCGAACCCCGAGAAACGTAAAGTGAAAAATAGCAGAAAGTTTCAAATTCCTCGCCACCCAGACAGGGCAGGGAATTGGACACTTGGCAAAGGAAAAGTGCAGATGGAGCAGACACGCGGTTCAGCGGGGCAGAGGTGCCCGCCGAGCCGCAGCCCCCATTTGAACGAGCCAGTGCCCAGGCAGAAGTTTCTGGACACCGCCCATTCGAATGGACCATCGCTCGGGCTGGGGGCAGTCCCAAGCCCTGTAAAGTGTAAAGTAAAGTGTCAAATGTCAATCAAAACAGAAAAGACAATATTTTATTACTGAACTTTGCATGACAATTGACAGTTTACTATGCATTTGACTTCACACTTGACACTTTACTTTACACTTCACAGGGCTTGGGACTGCCCCCAGATGTGACAACTGAATGCATGGGATCAATCTTATTAACCCGATACGTTTCTTCCGCGCAGCCGAAACGAGAGTTCTCATTCTCGGTTCGCTCGAAATATTTCACTAACACATTTTCCGGTTAATTAGAGGCGAACGTAAATATCGGGCTAGTGCGGAATACCACACAGGGGTGAAGCACGGCCGGGTGGCTCTTGTTCAATGTCGTGCGGCTACGCGACCTCGCTCATTGATTTATCAATTCGTTCAAATTCAGCGCATGTGCAGTGTGAAGGAAAGGGCGGGGGTGCCTCACACATCGCCAGCGTGCATTTGTGTTTATATTTACATACAAAGTATGACCGACCCCTGAAAGATAGATTTGACAGATCGGGCAATATTTGAACGAATAGATAAATCAATGAGCGATGTCGCGTAGCCGCACGATATTGAACAAAAGCGGCCGGGGGAAAAACGGCGAAAAACCTAACCTACTAAACCTACTAAATATAAACAATGTTGTCCATTGTCAAAATTCGTGTAGTATGCTTGAACCGACAAAAGAAGGATAACGTAAATCGCATAAGCAACAATTAAAACACCAAATTTATGCGAATAGTCAATGGATATCTACAGAACTTAACTGAAAATGAAACACATTCTGTATGAATACTGCCAAATTGGAGAAAATTCCCATTCCGCATCCGAATGCAGCGAACCCTCAAACATTGTCAATGTGGTCATTGGATGGTGGTAATTTCAATTTCCTCTTTAAAATCAGAAAAGGGTGACCAAAAGACACTCCGCTCACACGCGGTCAGCGTCCATAAAAAAACATGTTTGTGTTCCAGTTCGGACGCGGAATAAATTATACAACATAGACAGAAACGAACATACGGCTATCTTAACGAAACAAGTGAAGCGACCCCAAAGTTGTGTCAGTTTCAGAATGTTGGAACAATGCCAAAGCAATGTGCCTACACTAGGGATGGAAAAAAGCGCTTTTTTAACGGCCCCGCTTTTTTTTTAAAAAAGCGCTTTTTTTTTAAAAAACGCGCTTTTTTTACATTTTTTTCAAAAAATGTCAAGACGTTACCTAAAAAGCCCCCAAATATGGTCCTGAGTCAATATATACAGGTATATCAGACAAGTAGCAGTACTTGTGATGATATATAGCCATAGAATGGCTGTGTAATCATCTGATAGCATTATAAGTGCTGATTTCTGCCAAAAAAATCCAATTTTATGTTGACTCATGATGTATATCGCCGTTTTTGAATGTTCCTTGACTGCAAGTGATGTAAGGCATGGAATAGTGCTTAAATTTGGCTATAAAAACAGGCTAATACATGACAGTGATGTTTCACACTGTAGAAAAGTGGAAGCACATGAAAGTGGCTGGATATTATTTACAACACTGACATATCTCCTCAACTTATTTTTACTAGAAGCAATGCCACTAAAATGCTACAAAACCAATGAAAACAACCACCAATGGCAATTTGCATGTGAAATTATGCGCTTGCCTGCAAAAAAATTGCAAAATACCTAGTGCATGAGTACAAAAATTTTTGCCGGCGCTTTTTTTAATAAAAAAGCGCTGGGACCCTTCATTTCATATAATCAATTTTCATGGTGTAAATCCGGGAATAGCGAATTTGTACATGTTGACTCGTTGCGCCAATGATATTTATGTAATCCATTAAGGCTAGGGCCCATTCCGCATCAAAGCCCATTCCGCATGTAGACCCATTATAGACACATTATGATCCATTAATACGCACACTCAGAAGTAGCAACGAATTTCGGGCAGTTTCAACGCCCTGCGCCGCGCAAACAATACCCATTACAAAATACATCGATGCCTAGTGTCACAAAAATAGCGACATCGCGTGAAACACTAGCGATAGTTGATCACCATTTAATTCACCGCGTATTGAAAATACACTCGTTTTGAACCTATTGAAAAGCAACGTTAATCTTATCAGCGATCCTATCGCTTGGTCACATTGAACCGCAACATAACGCGCTGCGGATCAATACTTACTGCAAAAAGACTAAGACCTAAATACAAAAGACAGCTCACAAAACGTGAAAACAGCCACATATCCGGCAGCGGCGAAGGGCGGAGCTTGTCGTTTGTCCGCCAGCCAAGCACATACATGTCCAGCGATTGCCAGAGCTACATCTGCGACAAGTAACAGTGATTTATAGGCGGCAAACAAAAACCTAATTACCGAGTTTGAATCACAGGGGCTAGATTTTATTAGAGCGTAAGGCGCCGACACTCGAGCAGGCGCTGATTTCATGTGTTCAAACCAGGAGTATCTTGAATTTTGACCCTCCGAGTGGTTGGATAGATAGCAAATTGCTCCTCCGGAGGGATAGATAGCTGAAAAGTTTTGGGGGGGGGGGGTTGGGGGGGGGGGGGCTGCCCCCCAAATCGTCCAGCTATCTGTCTATCCCGGAGGCCGCTCAGCTATCTGTCTATCTATCCCGAGGCAAATTTTTTGGCTACTATCCCCAAAGACCCCCCCCCCCCAAATCGCTCAGCTACCTATCTATCTGGAGTGGTTTTTGAGAAATTTTGCCCCAATTTTCGCTCAAAATCGCAAATTTTCGCACCTTTTTTATAGTTTTTCACCTTCAAAATTGTGGTCTCCGGCTATATGCATGGTTATATGCCTGTTTTAGCCATTTGAAACCTACTTCTGACCACTTTTAACCGATTATTAGCGATTTTTCCCCCTTTCTGCCTTCTATGCACTGAAAAAGCCTATATATTTTGCCCCCGCGAGCCCCCCCCCCCCAGAAAATTTTTTCAGCTATCTATCCCTCCGGAGGAGCGATTTGCTATCTATCCAGCCCCCGCGAAGGCCAAAATCTTGGAGACCCCTGTCCAGCATGCCTCCCTCCATGCTTTAGAACCTCAAAGCAGCGTGAAGGTTCAGCGGAAAGATTCGAAATGAAACGCTCCGTCACGATGCCATCGTTAAAAAAATAAAAATCGTCCACTTAAAATAAATGCGCAAGCAGGGACGTAGCCAGGATTTTTGAGCGGGGGGGGGGCGGATTGTATACAGGGCCCGGCGAACGGGGGGGGGGGGCGGCGCCCCCCTCTCTCAAATTTGACCCCAGTTGCAAATAAGTTGCGCCAGCGCCATTCGTAGGCGTCACGCCATGGCGCCATTGGCGTTGGCATTGGCGCCAAGTACTGCTGTACATGTATGTATTTTACATACATATACAGAGAACGGGGACAGATTTTGGGTGTTTTTTGTAGGGTTCAAACGGGATTGACTTTTCGGGATCGGGATCGGGATTGGTTTTTTTGAGATTTCGGGATCGGGATCGGGATTGGCCGGGATTGGGGTCACGGGATCGGGATCGTGATCGACATTTTTTCGGGATCGGGATTGGGGTCTTGGGATAGAGATTTTGGCCAATGTTTTGGCATCCACAGTTGTTCATAAAGGTCTAAAACACTGTTGGATGCCAGAAACGTGGCATAAAATGAACGCTGGGGGTTTGCGTTCACATTTTTGCATGCAAAAACGTCGTTTTTTCACTTTTGATAATTTCCACTAATTTTTCCGGGATCGGGATCCCGGACTTTGGAGTTTCTCGGGATCGGGATCGGGATTTGAAAAGTTTCGTGATCGGGATCGGGATCGGGACTGCTAAATCCCGGAATTTCACGGGATCCGGGATCGGGATCCCGTTTGAACCCTAGTTTTTTGTCCTGAAGTAAGGGTATGAAGGAAATATACTGTGTGACGCCGAAATGCGCGCTTGCTCGCAAAATTTGTCCGAGCTGCCGACAAAATCGCTGTAAGGAAGTGCCATTTTTGGCATATTTTTTGTCCGACCCGGGAAGTGGGGGGGGGCGGCCGCGTTGCCCGATGACGAGTACCGTATTACCTCGAAATACCCCCATGGGGGTTTATTATTTCGCCAGCAAAATTTGAGGGGGAGTTAATTCGAGGGGGGGGGGTTATTCGAGGGGGGGTTTTATTATTTCGTCAGAAATTTTCGTGAAATTTGTAGTAGAGAATACGCTTTTTCACACACAAAAATGGTAATACACGCGAGAAAATAGGTAGTATTGGGGCTATAGATGTACATCTGTACAAAAATGAGCGTATAAGTGTATCTGCAATGCAAATTAGTAGTAATAAGTACATCATGTACATCGCATACATGATGTACATCATTCTGGAGGGGGGGGGGTATTTCGAGGGGGGGGGGGTTTATTATTTCCCCAGCCCATTTTGAGGGGGGGGGGTTAATTCGAGGGAGGGGTTAATTCAAGGGGGGATAATTCGAGGTAATACGGTATATGTCAAAAACAAAAGAACGCACCGTTTACTGGCAATCAACACTGATTTAAAGCCAGGCGGAACGCAGACAAACGTGTCCACGTCCACAGATCGGTTCTTGTCACGCCACAGCAGATGATTTCCGGGTACCTCGCAGGTTGCAGGGTTCGTCAGCGAGTCAGGCGGCAACTTGAAGGCCGCCGACTGCCACCTCTGGACTGGCGAGTTGGCCAAATCGCTCTGGACACAAAAGACTAGGTTTTGAACATAGGATACCAAAAATAAGCCATTATGTGTTGCTTCTACCAATCTTCTACGCCCAGCTATCTACCTACCCAGAGCAATTTTTTAGAAATTGTTCCCAAATTGTTGCTCAAAATCGCTACTTTTCATGCCTTTTGATAGATTTTCAGCTCAAAAATCGCTAGTTCATGTTCATTATTGCCTATTTTCGCATTATGTGCTTATATACCTATTTTTATCCATTTTTCACGTACTTTTAGCGATTTTTCTCCCATTCTTCTTTACTTCTACACCCCCGAAATAGCCTATATATTGAACCAACGCGAACACCCTCACCCCCAGAAAAAATTTTTAGCTAGCTGTCCCTCCGGAGGAGCGATTTGCTACCTATTCAACCACTCAGAGGGTCGAAATTCAAGATACCCCTGCTGCAGCCCAACCCACCTGCGTGTCCGCGACTAGTTTGCATTTGCGGTGGGCGGGCACCGATGCGCTTTGTATCCGATCCGGCGGCACAGGCACTTCGCGTGGACGCGGCCACAGGCAACGAGGTAGCTGCCATTGGTCATGGCCGGCATGCACTCAACAGTCAACACTCGACATAGCTGCGAAAATAAATGATTCAAGCATAGGGTTGAAAAAAAAACGTTTTTTTCACTCGATGTTTTTAAAAAAAACAACGTTTTTTAATAAAACGTTTTTTAAAGCTCCCAGATATGACCTTGTGTCAACATAGGTATATAAGACAGTGGCAATACTCTGTGATGTTATATATGACCATACAATGGCTGTGGAGCCATGGGATAGCATTATAAGTGGTGATTTGTGTCAAAAATATCCATTTTTTGTCGACATGTTCATATATCGCCTTATAGCCGAATGTCCGTGACTTCAGGTGAAGTTTGGCACAAAATAGTGATCAAACAAGGTCATAAAAGGAGGTTGTTACTTTGGGAGTGAAGTTACACACTATGGAGGTACGTCGGAAGCACATTACCTCAATATTATATACTACAGCAACATATGACGGCTTATCAACCCATGGTAGCAGATAGAAATGGATGCTTTGATACTAAAAATGCTAAATACAAAACCAATGAAAACAACCACCAATGTCAATATGTGTGTGAAATTGCGCGCTTGCGCGCAAAACTTTGCAAAATACCTAGTGCTTAGTACTAAAAATTTCAGCGAATGTTTTTAAAAAATAAAAAATTTTTGGACGTAGGGTTGGCCGATGATTTTTTAAACGTTGTTTTTTTTAAATAAAAAACATGACGTCCGAAATGTTTTTTTTTAAAAACATCGGCCGAAATTTTTAGTACTAAGCACTAGGTATTTTGCAAAATTTTTGTGGGCAAGCGCGCAATTTCACACACAAATTGACATTGGTGGTTGTTTTCATTGGTTTTGTGGCATTTTTAGTATCAAAGTATCCATTTCTATGTGCTACCCTATTTAAAAAGGCGGGGTCATTGAAAAAAGCGCTTTTTTCCATCCCTACTCATGTTAAAAAAAACGGTTTTGATGCTTACATTTTTTTACCTTAAGTAACTTAAGCTCGTAGTAAAGAGTAGGCATTTTCGTACCCAAAACAGGAAATAAATGCGTCCAAATAGGATATATTTGGACAGGGGTCTCCAGGATTTTGGCCCTCGCGGGGGCTGGATAGATAGCAAATCGCTCCTCCGGGGGGATAGATAGCTGGAAAATTTTTCTGGGGGGGGGCTGGGGGGGGCTTGGGGGGGGGGGCTGGCGGGGGCACAATATATAGGCTTTTTAAGGTGAAGAAGGCGGAAAGGGGAAAAAATCGCTAATAATCAGTTAAAAGTAGCCAAAAGTAGGTATAAAATGGCTAAAAATAGGTATATAACCATGTATATAGCCGGAAAGCACGATTTTGAAGGTGAAAAACTATAAAAAGGTGCGAAAATTGGTGATGTTGTGCGAAAATTAGGGCAAAATTTCTCAAAAACCACTCCAGATAGATAGATAGCTGAGCGATTTGGGGGGGGGTCTTTGGGGGTAGTAGCCAAAAATTTTGCCTCGGGATAGATAGATAGCTGAGCGGCCTCCGGGATAGATAGATAGCTGGCCGCCTTGGGGGGGGCAGCCCCCCCCCCAGCCCCCCCCTAGGAGACCCCTGTATTTGGACATAAAAACATAGATTGCTACGCAAACAAGTCTATGTGTAGCTGCAATACAAATCAGTAGTAATAAATACATCATGTACATTGCATACATGATGTACATCATTCTGGAGGGGGGTTATTTCGAGGGGGGGGTAATTTTCCCCAGCCCATTTTGAGGGGGGGTTAATTCGAGGGGGGTTAATTCAAGGGGGATTGATTCGAGGTAATACGGTAGTTTATTATTTACTTCGGCATCCCGTAGTTTATTAATGAATTTTTTATTTGAAAACAGTTAAAAAACACTCCTAGGCAACTTCAATCGCCCCACAGACTAACGTTGAACAAAGTATGCTCGGTCCCTTCAAAGCGGCACTTTTTTAGTCCCTCGGCCAAGCGGGTCACTTTATTGTCAATTTGGGTCGCGGTTATATCTGCAGCAGCGTGCAGCACGTCACACTTTTCGTGCCCTAATAGGATGAGCATCTGCGACATTTTATCCGGTTTTAGAGACATAAACGTAGCTTTATTGGACGCTGAGTGCACTTCAAGTTGCTATCGCTGGGCATAGGATAAGAACATTGCTGCAACTCCACATACCTAGCTTCTAGCTATATACAAATTAACATGTGTTCGGGTCGAGGATGGGCCGGATGGGATAACCCCCCCCCCCAAAACCGCCCAGCTATCTATATACCCGGATGCCGCCCAGCTGAATCCGTATACTTACCCACCCCACTTGCTGTCTATCCATCGCGGAGGCAAATTTTTTGGCTACAATCCCGACCCCCCCCCCTCCCATCTGTAGCGATTTTTGAGAAATTCGAAATTTGAGCCATCCGCCAAGACTAGAAAAAATGCCCTAAACTCACCAAAAACTACGAACCATCCGCAATCAAACCAGCCACAATCTTTCAAGTCAGTGTACGTCGCAAACCTCGCAGAGGCACAAGGCGCATCTGGAAAAGTGCCAAAACGTGAAACAACCAGTCTTCGGGAACAAATGAACGAAACGCGTTTGTACTCACTCGCAAATGGCCGGTGATATGATAAGAACACGAAACGTCGGGCTGTATCCATTAGAAATGCGATGTGCCGCGGAAACGCTACATCGCACAACTTCCGGTATTCCTTTTCTTCTTTTTTAAATAGTTCTTTCGCTAATTTTCCACGTATGGAAACTTGCCATTAAGACCAAGCTAGCCAATCGATTTGACCCACGTCTAAGTCCAAGCGATGTTTCCCAATTTTTTTGCACAAAATCGCTAAAATTGTGCTCCATTATGCCAATTTTCACGTTCATAATCGTTATTTTCGTATGTATACATGGTTATATACTTATTTTTACCCCATTTTTGTTTGTATTTATAGCGATGTCAAAAACTTGGCAAGCTGCCAGGTTCCCATACGGATAAATGATAATCTTTCGATAGAATCTTAGAAAAACTTTAGTTTTTACAAAAAAAAAACTTGTTTTGAAAAAAACACATAAATAAAACACAGAAAGTTTCTGGGGGTGTATCCCATCCCATTGGGATGGGCTGCCCCCCCCCACAAATCGGGTCTGTGCCTCTGCGCATCTAAACCCGGTGCACATGTAAGCCAAATTTCCCGTATTTTTTCATCACTCTGATGTATATTAGATAAATATTGAGGTCCCCGTACTGTCAATTCTCCACAAAATACACCGAATAGCATGCCCGTCGCTCGATATTTATGTAAAATAAAATATATAAAAAATAAACCCCCTATGGGGTTTATTTTTCAGATTAAATATTTTTCAGATAAGCTTCAGATTAAATATTTTTCCAGAAAAAATTGACATTTATTTGAAACATTTTGGAAACTAGCCAAAAAATTCAAAAATTGCCAAAAAAAATCAAAAATTCAAAAATTAAATTCGAAATTCAGAAATTTGAAGAATTTCGAAGAAAAATTCGAAAATTCATTTCAGAAAAAACACTTAAAAATTTAAATACCGTATTTCCTCGAAATACCCCCCCCCTCAAAATGGCCACTATGAATTATTTCACTGGCCACTGGCCACTCAAAATGGCCACTATGGCCACTATTTCGTCAGAAATTTTTGTAAGGATCGTAGTAAATAGTATTCATTTGCATACCCAAAACAGGTAATAAATGTGTCCAAACAGGATATATTTGGATATAAAAACGTAGATAGCTACACAAACTAGTCTACCTATGTGTAGCTGCAATGCAAATTAACAGTAATATACATCATGTACATTGCATACATGACGTATTTATTATGTACATGACGTACATCATTCCGAAGGGGGGGGGGTATTTCGAGGGGGGGGGTTATTATTTCCCCAGCCCATTTTGAGGGGGGGGGGGGTTAATTCGAGGGGGGGTTAATTCAAGGGGGGGATAATTCGAGGTAATACGGTACTGCAGTTTGCGTTGTGCGTAGTGCAGAACACACGTTAAAACAATGTCCGAATCATGTTAGAACAGTGTTTATACCATCTACGTACTAATATTAGTCTACATAACCTTATAAATGGCGGTTTTTGTTGTATTTTTTGACGTCTGCGTACGTTTCAGACGACAATTTCGTACTGGGATTTTAAAAAATTTCTTGTGAAATAATAACCCCCCCCCCTCGAAATACCCCCCGCCCTCGTTTAACCCCCCCCCCCCCCTCTCGTGACCACTATGAAACAATCACCCCCGGGGGGTATTTCGAGGAAATACGGTAAGTCAATAGTCAATATTACATTAGATATATATTTATGTAACCTTATACATACCGTATTTCCTTGAAATACCCCCCGGGGGGTGATTGTTTCAGAGTGTGAATTTTGAGGGGGGGGGGGGGGGGTAAACGAGGGGGTATTTCGAGGGGGGCTTATTATTTCGCCAGAAATTTTTCGAACTTTCAGTATACTCCAGCGACATTACACCTTACAATGAAATCTACCATATCCCACCTGAATAAAAGAACAAACATAAAAAAATTTCATCATATTTATCAAATTGCTTTTTATTTATTTTTTTTATTGATAAATTTATTGATAAATATGATGAAATTTTATATGTATGTTCGTTTATTCAGATGGGATATGGTAGATTTCATTGTAAGGTGTAATGTCGCTGCAGTATACTAATTTGTTGTTCGTAATGTACGCAGACGTTGAAAAATTCATCAAAAACCACTATGTATGACTTGTAAAAGTATGTATACTGGGCGGACAGCAAAGTATGCCCCCAAAATTATTTATGTCTTGGTCGATAACGGGCGAGCTGGATACTTATGTATGCAGTTTCACAAAAAGAGAAATATTTTTAAAAAGAAAAGGCGGAGTCGCGTACAAATGAGGAATTTTCTTTCCCGGAATGTTTTTTCTTTTTTTGCTGGAAATATTTTTATTTTATCATGATGACGTCATGATGGAGTGTTTCCTTCAGAAAAATGCATAGCATGCAGTCAGCCGAGTATAGTTGGTATAAGCAATGTTCTAACGTAACTAACGATGGCAAAAAAGATTCGAAAATTCGAAAACGTTTTCGAATTTTTTTGGACTTTTCGAATTTTTGAGCATGCGGTGAAAAAAATACATAAAAATCTATTCTTTTCAAAAGATTCGAAAAGTCTTTTTGAATTTTTTTAGGGAATTGAAGACATTGGTATTGATATATGAAAATAAGGTTTAAAAAGTTATACGAAGTAATGACCACCCAAATACTGCATTTAAAGCTTTAAATCCATTTTTCTCCAAAAAATTTGAAAACTATTTAAAAAAATTCAAAAACAACCCAAAAAAATTCGAAAACTACCAAAAATTTCGAAAATTCAAAAATTCGAAAACTAAATTAGAAATTCGAAAAGTATTTTGTGGAAAAATTCGAAAATTCGAAAAGTCATTTTAGAAAACATACTTAAAAATTTAAATACTTTTTTCAGGAGCGTTTTCCATCGTTGAACGAAACACAGACATTGTTTTTAACGTATGTTCTGCATTGCCCGGATCATAAACCGCAGCTATAGTCATGTATGTTCCCTTTACATACAATTGGGGGGGGGGGGTATTTCGAGGGGGTGGGTAATTATTTCATAGTGTCCATTTTGAGGGGGGTATTTCGAGAGGGGGGTATTTCGAGGGGGGGTATTTCGAGGGGGGTATTTCAAGGAAATACGGTAGTGGTTATTGTTGCATTTTTCTATGTCTGCATACATTTCAGATCAGTGACGAAAAATGTGGCGGTGACGCAGTGATTGTCACCGCCTGGTTTTCGGGTGTCACCGCCACAAAACGGCATGTCATCGCGGTGACAATCACCGCCACAAATTGATCAGCAGTTCAGTGCCCTTTTAATTGTGCATGATTTTTGTGTGGAAAGTTTTTGTGCTCATTCCATCTGAGCAACGCAGTGTAGGCGCAGCACATTAGCATTTTTCACACATAAAAACATTTGTGGCGCCAGTATGCAGCTGGCATTGAGGCGCAGTACAATTCTAAATTCAAATTGTAGATAGTGCAGTTGTATTTGCAGTTTAAGGGGGACTAACAGCATATTTATTTACAATAATTTACAAATACACAAGGGTTCTTAGAGATATCAATATCTTATTCGACATGTTGACAGCACTAACCGATATCTATTGTGTCTAAAAATGAACAAAACCTCCGGTAGTTATCGAGATATGTATTTTACTGTATTTTTCATCAAGATGTCACAATCACAAACCGCACCTTCTGTCATTTACGTTCTCTATACACTAAATTGGGGGGGGGGTATTTCGAGGAAATACGGTAGATTGATATCTGGATTGGTATTGATTGGTATTTCAAGGGGAAAGTTGATTCTAGGGGGGGGGGGTAATTCAAGTAATATAGTATTCAGGTGTCACCACCTCCGAAATACCTGTCACTGACTGTCACCGCCAGAAATCTAAGCCTTTTTTCGTCTATGTTTCAGATGACCATTTAGTACTGGAATTTCAAAAAAATTCTGGCGAAATAATAAGTTCCTCCCCTCAAAATACCCCCTCCTCGTTTAACCCCCCCCCCCCCTCTCAAAATTCTCACTCTGAAACAATAACCCCCGTGGGGTATTTCGAGGAAATACAGTACTTTTTTTGACTGTTTGCCATCGTTACTGGGGGGACACCGTGGCTGCACCCCCGCAGCCACAGGGGCGTCCCCTGCATTTTTTTGACATTTGGCTGGCCAATAAAAATGACGGTGGCTGGTTTTCCACTCTTTGAAAAAGATCACGATTTCGAGTCAAAAAAATGGTGGGAAAAAAGGCTGCGGGGTGTAAAAAAAATCACTCGGATTCACCTTTTTAGTAGCCCCACCAGCCGCGATTGTCAATCACGGTCTGGAGGCGCTTCGGCAGGCCGTCGTGTCGTATACAGCACGCGGATAATGGATAAGGATGAAATGCCATCGTTTTAACTATGACAAGAACGGCATTAGAAAATTTTATACATGAGCACACTTCAGTCCGAATCTACCGTGTACGCACCCAGGCTACGCCGGCAGGCACACCCCGCCCAGCGCGCTGCACGGCGACGTGTCCGGCTTGCAGTTCGCCGCCTACTAGGTACTCCAACGTGGCCACCATGGGGCAGACTAAAGCCGCCGCGCAGTTGGCACAGGTGTTCAAACAGACACGCCGAGTTACCAGACAGGACGTCGACAGGTTAACTGGGTTTTTGAGTGTTGTGTGGCAATTTGTAGGCTGATCGGTGTCACGGCGGAAAGAATCGGCCGAGAATAAAAAAAATCAAGCGAGCAAGCTTCAACATTAGAGCTTTAGCTTTAAAGCATGGCTTTAACAAGCAATTCAGCGATGATTACACGCGAAATGTTAGCGAAAACGGTTCACAATAAATAACGCGGCGGCACCACTAAAATTTTCGATCGATTCGAATTCAACCCGGATCTGCCTTATCCGCCACGCACCTCCAGCGGCCAGTAGTGCTGCGTATGTTTGAATGTGCCTACACACACTAGTTTTCACCGTGACTTCGTGTGAAAACTGAAGTTTTTTCAAACGCAAATTAATTAACACGGTTGAAAGATTTTATTCAAATTAAATTTGAATTAAAATTAATGAAAGTTAAACTTTGAAAATTTTATAACTAAAACATATATAGCATACGAAAAGAGTGGGCTGGATGTCGCCATGTCGCCATTTCAGTTTTCACACATGTCACGGTGAAAACTAGTGTGTGTAGGGTAGTGATGGAAAAGCGCCAGAAAAAATGGCGCCAGACGCCAAGGGCGCCATGGCGCCATTCGGAAAGTGGGCGCCAAGCGCCAAGGGCGCCACAGAAAAAGGGCGCCAGGCGCCAAGGGCGCCATGGCGCCATTCAGAAAGTGGGCGCCAGGCGCCAGGCGCCAGGGGCGCCACGGAAAGAGGGCGCCAAGGGCGCCATGGCGCCATGGCGCCATTTGGCAACTAGGGCGCCAGGCGCCAAGGGCGCCAGGATAAAAAAGTGCCTACAACACCATGCGTGTGCTAAAAATGTTTCTACAGCACCATTGTATGCGCATTCACGTCTTAATTCGCGTTCTCCAGGATGTAATGAACAAAAACAAGGCTAGCAACAAATTTTTTTTGAATAAAATCCACATGACAAATTGAAACACAATGGAAATTGTCATTTGACAACAATCCATTCATTACAAATAGACCTTTCCAAACAATGTATCCTAATTGCAACGATTTAAATCCGTTTATTTATGATTTTGCAAGTTAGACGGTCCATCATTCTTGTCTTCTGATCCGTCAGACAGATCTGATGAACCGTTGGACGAAAGATTTCCACCCACTCACACCACTCCGTCCATTTTTCTGACGAATTTAGATCATCCACGGATGCGTTTTTCATTTTTTTGTCGTTTACACAGCACTCACCGTGAAACCCTGCTGGCGCCTTTTTGGCGCCCTTCTAAAGCAGGGCGCCACGGAAAAAGGGCGCCAAGCGCCAAGGGCGCCATGGCGCCTTTCAGAATGTGGGCGCCAGGCGCCAAGGGCGCCACAGAAAAAGGGCGCCAAGCGCCAATGGCGCCATGGCGCGGCGCCCCTTGGCGCCCTCAAATGGCGCCAGCGCCATGGCGCCATTCCATCACTAGTGTAGGGCCAATACATTAGCCCTGCGCACGCTAGCTTTCACACGTAATTTGGAAATCTCATTTGCTTTAAACGCGTTTGAGTTTTCCACAATGGGTCACTTTTAATCTCCGTCAACTGTAATTGACGGGCACCTCATTGTAGAAAACTCAAATGCGGTCTAAGCTGATTTGTGAGTTTTCGAAATTTCGTGTGAACACTAGTGTGCGCAGGCACAAGGCTGTGTTTGGCGCGCACTGACGCCGAGCCCGAAGCTGTAAATACAATTCTTCGCACTGCACTTGATAAGATTGAAACGAAGTCGCACGATATTGGCGAATTGATTGCTCCCGGGCGCGAGAGGTGATAAATATTTACAACTACTGGTTCATTCCAACAATGAAAGAGACGTTCATGGAGCTGTTTTGGCCAACTGCCAGCAGACTGGAACCATTTTTTCACTTAACGTATATACTCGAAATATTCCCCACCTTGAATAATTCCCCCCTCCTAGACGAGTGAGGAAAAATAATTCCCCCCTCCTAGACGAGTGAGGAAAAATAATTCCCCCCCCCCTTTAGACATATGATAAAGTTTTTGCCTTCCATTTGAACAAAAATTACATGTTATTTAGTAAAAACAGCATATTTCATGAAATCAGTTCATAGAAACATACTTAAAAAATTTTACGAAATAACTCCCCCCTCGAATAGTTCTCCCCTCAAAAAGTCTGACAAAAAAATAATTCCCCGGGGGATTATTCGAGTATATACGGTATACATCCCACGCAGGCACACCGATATGACTGGTAAGTATGGTTGAAGGGTGGTTTCTTGGCATTAACTCACGATAATTTTTTCTGCCGAGTGTCACTCCATTCTGTGATTTTGTTTCCTCTTTACTGGTAATATTATCTGCAGAAATTCTAGGGCCATGGGTATTTTTGTTGGCTAGTTACTTTTCTAAAGCCATTGGAATGTCGCTCAATTTCGTACTAATAGTTTATTGCGCATTTGCACATAGACATTTGTTTAACATACTTTCATAAAAATTACAATGCTGAAATCTCTAAGTATCACTCTCAATGTAAAATCATGTCTCACGTCTCGTAAATCATTGTTTTATAAAATCATGTTTTAACCGTTTAAAAAATGAGAACATCGAACCTTTAAAGCTACATTTAAAGCGGCAGAAGAAATGTTCTGGGTAGTTCACAAAGACTGAGGCCTTCTGTGCATGTTTACCCGGTGTGCATGTTGACCCTTATTTCCACTCAAAATCGCTAATTTCCATACCTTTTTATAGATTTTTTTTCCTTCAAAATCACTAGTTCATGTGTTTTATTGTCTTTTTTCAGCTATTTTTTGTAGTATATGTGCTTATATACCCATTTTTTAGTATTTTTCACCTACTTTTTGCGATTTTGTGACCTTTTTTTTCTACATCACAAAAAAGCCTATATATTGAACCCCCAAACCCCTTAAATTTTTTCCAGCTATCTATCCTTCCAAAGGAGCGATTAGCTATATATCCAACCCCCTGGAGGGTCAAAATCTAGAATACCCCCGACATGCACAGCGGGTAAACATGCACAGAGGCACAGGCCCGTTCACAAAGTATTTGATTTCACAAAGCTTCACAAAGATCACAAAGATTTGGTGCGAATGTCTAGGGATGACCGGTGTTTAAAAGAAAAGTTTTTTTTAAAGTAAACACGGTGTTTTAAAAAAAACTTCGCATTTTGTTGACCCATACATAACCACTCTTGGGAAGTTTTTAATAAAATTGCTTGTAAAAAAAGTTTTTTTAAACGAGGTCGTTGGAAAACGGTTCTTTTCCACCCCTAGTCAAAATACCAATCACGGACGGCGGATCCTATACATTACTCCTACTTTTATGATCTCAACGCGTTCCCACGCGTATGGAGTCGTTCTGCCATCCTCCAAAACGGCCCTGACGCCGAGAAAATACGCTCCAACAATCTCCTTTGGGGTGACGTCGGCATCCAGCACGCCGCGGCACTTCGGTCGCTGGGACTTCAGCTGGGAGCACTCACAGACCCTGTTAAGTGCCCTGGAAAATGTCTAGTATCATGCAAAAAGGTCATGTGAAATCCCCTGGAAAATGGCAAACTAGTTTGCCCCTTTCCACGGCATTTTACATGACTTTTGACACTTTGTGCGTACGCACACTAGTTTGCACTGTGAGTTCGGTGAAAAGTGAAACTTTTTAAATGCAAATGAATCAACTCGGTGGATTGCTTTAATTTGAATTAATGGAAGTTTAAATATGAACATTTGAAAAATAAATCTCATATAATCATTGTACACTGGATGTGGCCATGCGGCGCCATTTCACTTTCCACCAAGTCACGGTGCAAACTAGCGTGCGTAGACGCTTTCATTCGACACATTAGACATTCGCCAGGGCATTCAACGGGGTCCGGGAGTGGCACCTGCAGCCAGCTGTTTGATTTGGGCGATTCCCTACCGTCGGTCGCGCGCGAGCAGGCAATCTGGAACCACTCCACTCGGGGGCTGTGCGCGGCGCCGGCGAGCCGCCAGGACGAATGCAGCTTCAGTTTGCCATCTGCGAGCGTGCAAATGCAAATAAGGCAACGCTTGACATAAACACAGTTCAATTAGAAATGATCAGAATCAGTGGCGTAGCCAAGGGGTGCGGGGGGGGCGACCCCCCCCCCCCCTTCCCGGTATGGACAAAAAAAATGCCAGGAAATGGCCACTTTTATACACGATTTTTGGGCAGATTCCAAAACTTTTGTGCGCAAGCGCGTATTTGTGCCCAACATATACTCGGCGGACCGCACGCTATGATTTTTCTGAAGGAAACACTCCATCATGACGTCATCAATTATAAAATAAAAATAATTCCAGCAAAAAAGAAAAAAATATTTCGGGGAAAAACATTCCTCGTTTGTACGCGACTCCGCCTTTTCTTTTTTAAATATTTTTCTTTTTGTGAAAGTGCATACATAAGTATCCAGCTCGCGCGTTATCGACTAAGACATAAATAATTTTGGGCGCATACTTTGCGGTCCGCCGAGTATAAGAGGTATTTTAATTGCACCTGTCGCGACAACCGGAAATTCGGTGCAATCGTACTCAATTTTTCCAGGCGCTGTATATGTAAATATGTAAAATACATAAATATACAACGGTTATTGGCGCCAATGCCAACGCCAATTACGCCAAGGCGTGGCGCCTACGTATGGCGCCGGCGCCATAGCGCCATTTCCTTACTAAAGGAATGACTATTACCTATAGGAATTAGATACCGTATTTGCTTGAATAGTTCCACCCTTGAATAATTCCCCCCCTCGAATAATCCCCCCCTGTAAGACGAGTGAGGAAATAATAATTTCCCCCCCCCTGAATAATCCCCCCTTTAAAGATTTGATTAATTTGTTGTACCCAATTTTAACAAAAATGTCATGTTTTTGTGTTTATAAAGCATATTTCGTGAAACGAGTTGATAGAAACATGCTTGAAAATTTTGACGGAATAATCATTCCCCCCTTGAACAATTCCCCCCCTCGAATAGTTCCCCCCTCAAAAATGTCTGACGAAATAATAATCCCCTAGGGGGATTATTCAAGCAAATACGGTACCTTACTATTCCGTTCGCCGGGCTCTGTACACAATCCGCCCCCCCCGCTCAAAAATCCGGGCTACGCCACTGATCAGAATTGATCAATCGAGAAAACGGCGGCTTAAACCTGCGAAGGGTCGAGAGAGGGACGTAGCCAGGATTTTTGAGCGGGGGGCGGATTGTATACGGAGGCCGGCGAACGGGGGGGCAGCGCCCTTAAAATTTTGCCCCTCTAGTAAAGGGAATGGCGCCATTCGTAAGCGCCACGCCATGGCGCCAAAACAGCTGTATATGTCTGTATCTTACACGCATATACAGCGACATGGACAAAAATTAAGGTGTTTCACTGGCTTAGAGGCTGCGAAGACGCGTCAGCCGAAAAAAATTTCGGCGTGAAAAGGAAAATGCGCGCTAGCGCGCAAAATTTTTTCATACAGCGACAAAATCGTCTTCGGGAAGTGCCATTTCATGCACATTTTTTGGTCCGGCCCGAGAAGAGGGGGGGGGGCAGACGGCCCCCACCCGCCCCCCTGGCTACGTCCTTGGGTCGAGATACGACGGAAGATTTGACATATTGATACTAGGGTTCAAACGGGATCCCGATCCCGATCCCGGATCCCGTGAAATTCCGGGATTTAGCAGTCCCGATCCCGATCCCGAAACCCCAATCCCGATCCCGATCCCGAAATCCAAAAATACCAATCCCCATCCCGATCCCGATCCCGAAAACTTTCAAATCCCGATCCCGATCCCGAGAATCTCCCAAGTCCGGGATCCCGATCCCGGAAAAAATAGTGGAAATTATAAAAAGTTAAAATGACATTTTTGCGTGCAAAAATGTGAACGCAAACCCCCAGCGTCCATTTTATGTCACTATTCTGGCATCCAACAGTGTTTTGAGAGCTTTGTGAACAACTGTGAATGCCAGAACAGTGACGAAAATCTTTATCCCTAGACCCCAATCCCGATCCCGAAAAAATGCCAATCCCGATCCCGATCCCGTGACCCCAATCCCGGCCAATCCCGATCCCGATCCCGAAATCTCAAAATACCAATCCCGATCCCGATCCCGAAACCCTAATCCCGATCCCGATCCCGGAATCTCAAAAAGTGAATCCCGATCCCGAAAAGTCAATCCCGTTTGAACTCTAATTGATACACCGTAATTCAATCAATCCCCCCGGTTGTCAGCGCGAGGAAAACATAACTCCCCCCTCTGATCGATGCCGCAAATGCATCGTGTCACATAAAAAACATTCGATGAAGCCCGACAGACCAAAAAAGCCTTGGTCTGATTCATCGAATGCAAATGCAGTGCAGCGTGCAACGATACACACAAAGAATGTTTTACCCAAGGACGTATCAAGGGGGGTCATGGGGGGTGGTGGTTGCAGCCCTGGTTTTACACAGTGCGGAGACAATACCGATGAACACGAATTTTAATTGTTAATGGTTGACCAATTTATTAGGAATACTTAAAAAATGGATTGGGCAACTTAATTTTACCTGTTCATACAAATCAATTGACCAAATTGTCCCAAATATTCTGACGAGAATAAAACCTCCCCCTCGAAAAAAAATTCTGAGGCAGAAAAAACACCAGGGGGACTTAGTCGCGGATTTACGGTATACTCGGCGGACAGCACACCTAGTATGAAAAAACTACCATAATTAAATGAAAAAAATCTTGTGATAAATTTCGTAATTAATTTTTCCATAGTGAAAACGGAATACTATGATGAAAAAACCGTAAAATTTTTGGTTCATAATTCAGACGGGTTATGGTAGGTTTTCATACTAAGTGCGATGTCCGCCGCGTATACCTAAGTTGAAAACTGGAGGGATAGAAACTGAAAAGTTTGGAAATCCCGTGAAACTTCTCGTCATGCGTGAGCAAATTGTCAAGGAAAACAATGACAAGCCGGGTGGCACCATTTTCAGTGAGGTGCATTTGGGGCGGAGGCAAGTCAGCGCCAGCAGCGACGACAGGGCGCCTGGGTGCGATGCGGCCGCGGCGCCTGCCCCTTCGCGTGACACTTTTCTGCCGACCGGCAGTAGGGTTCAAACGATATATCGTATCGAATATCGAATATCGGATATCGACCATTTTTTAATATCGAATATCGAATATCGATATCGAAAATTTTGAAAAAATATCGAATATCGAATATCGATATCGAAAATTTTGAAAAAATATCGAATATCGATATCGAATATCGACCATTTTTTCGATATATCAAACCTATATTGTGTCCCTAAAAAAAGTTATCATTTTCATTTTGAGATATTTATGATTGATCGATCTGATGTGCTTGATCTGATCTGAGAATTGTATTAGATGTAAAAGTACAGTACTTATAATGTCATTTTTGTTGGAGTGCTAAATTTGAAGCCAGAAAATGCTGATATTCTATTTTTTGCAACATGCTCTTAGCAATCAGGTTATCAGTATGAACTGTAATATCTACCAATTGTTATTTGTCTGATACACATTGATTCATCATGTTTTTTTTCTACATGTTCTACTTTTGAGTGATTTAAACCTTGTTAAAATCACTTGTACCATTCACATTTAACTACAGAGATGATTCACCATGCGTGCAACCACATGAAAATACAATATGTCACTTGAAATATGCCTTGCTATACCAAAAGCAAATCGCAATATCGAATATCGAAAATATCGAAATATTGAATATCGAATATCGACCATTTTTTAATATCGAATATCGAATATCGATATCGAGGTTCCATATCGTATCGATATCGAAAATCGAGTTTCAGAAAAAAATATCGAATATCGAATATCGATATCGAAAAGTCATATCGTTTGAACCCTAACCGGCAGCCTGCAGCACAAACGCGACGTCCGGCACCGGGTCGCACTGCCGCGGCGGCGGGCACTCGTTCACCTAGGGTTGGCAAGCGATTTTTTTTAAGCGATTTTTTTTAAAAAAATTCCGATTTTTTTTAAAAAAAATCGCAACCACTGTACCGATTTAAAAAAAAAAAAATCGCTGGCAAAAATTTTGGTACTTAAGCACTAAATAAAATGCAAAAATTTTGCACACGAGCGCGCAGTTTCAGGTAAAAAATAACTTAATTTCTTGTTTTCACTGCTTATGCAGCAAATTTGGTCATGTAGCATCTTTTTCTGTATGCTTTTATGTGTGTAGCATAAACTATGATTCATCAGGGAAGTATACACAGCTCTGTGATGTGATTTCATCTCAAAAACAATGCAAAGCCATTCATGTCCACTTCCAAAATGTTTTAGGCAGTGTTCTCAGTAAGAACATGCATTTTCTACCAAGAAATTTGCAAATGCTCAATGAAATCTAATTCACACTGTAAATATAACAAATTATCTACCTCTAAAATTGGAAATAATTTTTTTCAAGCTTTTCCAAAGCCCTACAGGAGTTATACTTACACATAGGAGATAACAGTACACAGAATATGATTTTATATGACTTTTTAAGTTCATTTTTAGCCCCCTCAGGTTTTTTAGACGAAAAATAGGGCTTATTTTGACTCCAGCGATTTTTTTTAAAAAAAATCGATTTTTTTAAAAAAAATCGGGGTCGTTAAAAAAATCGATTTTTTTCCAACCCTACGTTCACCTGCGCATATCGATGTCAACTAAAATGCCCGTGGGCACGCCAGTTGCCGATCGAAATGGACAAAGCTGATCATTCGTTTCAAATAGGCACGCAAGAAAAACTTGGTGAAAATGCAACTTTTAGCACCACTTTTGACGGTAAAAATTTTGCGCATTTCACCACAATACAGATATAATATCAGTTAATCCGCCTTCACCGTAAAATTCATTCGCATTTTGACTTCACTTATGAGCATTTTCACTTTACGACTCGCGACCATAGCTGAAATCGAGGGTAGCATTTCGAGGGGGGGGGGGTCGGCCTGCCGGCACGTGTTTATATCGACTGAGGCTCTCTGTGCATGTTTACCCGCTGTGCATGTAGACCCTAATTTTCACACAAAATCGCCCATTTTCATACCATTTTATACATTTTCACCTTCAAAATCACTAGTTCATGTGTTTTATTGTCTATTTTAAGCTATTTCTTGTAGTATATGTGCTTATATACCCATTTTTAGTCATTTTTCACCTACTTTTAGCGATTTTTCTACCTTTTTTTCTCATTGTGAAAAAGCCTGTACAATGAATCCCCAAACCCCAAAAAAAAATTTCTAGCTATCTATCCCTCCAGAGGAGCGATTAGCCATCTATCCAACCCCCTGGAGGGTCAAAGTCTTGAATACTCCTGACATGCACAGCGGGTAAACATGCACAGAGGCACAGGCCCGTTTATATCTCGGGAACCGCTCAGTGAAAATTGTTGATTTTTTAATATAATATGGTTTCAGGTCGGGGCTAGTTACAAGTCCGAGGAAATTTCGCTACGATGCTCCAGACCGGAGATAGAGTGGGTCTATAAAAAGATGGTCATTTGCGAAAATTTTGCGTGTCGCTCAGAACATGCAAACTTTGAACATTTAATAACGCGACTATTTCTGGGCCGATTTTAGTAATTTCACCTTTAAAATGATGACAAATGCTTGGAGAGTTCATTTCTGAGGTCAAATAGGCGATACAATATTGTGTATATATCGATTTGGCCGGATTTCGAAATGCGAAATTTACGAAAAATTTTTCGTTTTGAACGTGCTATCTTATACTCCTAATCTAGAGAAACTCAATGAAACAAAAACGAGATCGATATCTCTTTCCGATCAAAAGTTATAGCGCTTCAAACTTTTTCCTCCCATCCACATAAATAAGCACATGCATGCAACTTCAAAACTCCATATCTCGGCCATTTCTCTGCCTATTTGCACCAATGAACAGTTAAAATGATCAGAATGACATGGAGATATCGTTTTTATTCACAGTCTATTTGTATGCATTTTCATTATGACAATTTAATTCAAGAGTTCGCATTAATTTCTTGTATGGGAAATCTGCTGAAATATACGGATAATCTGGTACTAAAAACGATACCTCCATGTCATTCTGATCATTTTAACTGTTCATTGGTGCAAATAGGCCGAGAAATGGCCCAGATATGGAGTTTTGAAGTTGCATGCATGTGCTTATTTATGATTACAGGTATTTATCCCCCCATGGACATCTTCCCCCGGGGGATGATATAGTCCTCGAGGACTATATCGCCCGACAGTCCTTGAGTTATGAGGACCATATCAACCCATTAATATTATATACGTAATGTAATACCTATTGTGTGCATTACATTGACCCGCTGCACGCGGCCTTGCTTTACATTTGACCCGTTGCCCGCGTCACAGGGGCATCTGTTCTGCCTCGTTCGATGTGAGCGTCAGTTTTTTTATATGGAGATCTACTGTTTTGTCTGAAGATAGTGTGGAATAGGCTCATATGTTTATGTGTTTTGCGGTATGACTAAACGATGACATTGACACATGAATATTCAAGTGTAATTTTAATGAAATTTGGTAAATGATACCAAAATAAAGAATAATGTAAAATTAGATATTTATTATGTTGTGAAAATGAATGATAAATTCAATTTGTGGTTATAGCACAGTTTCAGTGCACAGAAAAACACCACATTGAAATGCAAATAGAATTTCAAGGGAAATGAATTAGCATTCATTTTTAACGGTGTTGCATGTGTTGCATTATGGTGATCATGACAGACAAAACATCAATGCAACACAGACAAAAAATTAATGCAACACGCACAAAACATCAATGCATCACAGACAAAACACCAATGCAACACCACTAAATGCCAAAGCATTTTGTCTGTGATCCATTGGTGTTTTGTCTGTGTTGCATTGATGTTTTGTCCGTGTTGCATTAATGTTTTGTCTGTGGTCCATTGGCGTTTTGTCTGTTATGATTGCCATAATGCAACACATGCAACACCGTTAAAAATGAAATCTCCATCTGATTCTGATCATTTTGTGTCATCTGATTCTGATCATTTTGTGTCATCTGATTCTGATCATTTTGTGATCATCATGTGTTCAGTGGTGAAAATCGGCTGAGAAATGGCCGAGAAATTGAGTTTTGAAGTTGCATGCATTTTTCTTCATGCACTCACACAATCGATAATCGAGGCCAATGGGCCTAACAGACGCGTGCATAATTGTGGAGCGCCACGCGTCAATAAATAATTTTAAACTGATGCAAGTGTTGTTCTTGCATCACATTAGATAAAAGAAAAAATCACATAGCACACATTCCCGTGGCCAAACAGACGCCCCAATAGAGTAATTAGAGTGGGCGGGGGGACTTTTAAATGTACTATTTAATACTATCTTGTATGGAGGACTACTTCCGCCCACGTTATAAACGTCAGGGTGACGTAGTCCTCGGGCGGAAGTAGTCCTCGAGGGCTATATCAACCCAGGGGGGAAGATGTCCATGGGGGGATAGGGTACGTAACCCCTTATTTATGTGGATGGGAGGGAAAAGTTTGAAGCGCTATAACTTTTGATCGGAACGAGATATCGATCTCATTTTTGTTTCACTGAGTTTCTCTCGATCAGGAGTATACGATAGCATGTTCAAAAAGAAAAAATTTCCGTAAATTTCGCATTTCGAAATCCGGCCAAATCGATATATACGCAATATTGTATCGCCTATTTGACCTCAGAAATGAACTCTCCAAGCATTTGTCATCATTTTAAAGGTGAAATTACTAAAATCGGCTCAGAAATAGTCGAGTTATTGATGTTCAAAGTTTGCATGTTCTGAGCGACACGCAAAAATTTCGCAAATGACCATCTTTTTATAGACCCACTCTATCTCCGGTCTGGAGCATCGTAGCGAAAGTTCCTCGGACTTGTAACTAGCCCCGACCTGAAACCATATTATATTAAAAAATCAACAATTTTCACCGAGCGGTTCCCGAGATATAAACACGTGCCGACAGGTCGACCCCCCCCCCCCCCCTCGAAATGCTACCCTCGATTTCAGCTATGCTCGCGACTGCCTCAAATTCTGTTAAAATGCACTGAAATTTTTCCATGTCGCTGTATATGTATGTAAAATACGTAAATTCATATACAGCGGTCTTTCGTGCCAATGGCAAGGACGTAGCCAGGCGGGGGGGCGAGGGAGGGGGGGGCCGCCCCCCCCCCTATTCTCGGGTCGGGCAAAAAATATGCTTGAAATGGCAGTTTCGTAAAGAGATTTTGTCGGGTTAGGGTTAGGTTAGGGTTCGGATGATATGACTTTCGATATCGATAGTCGATATTTTTTTCTGAAACTCGATATCGATAGTCGATATTCGATTTTTTTTCTCTGAAACTCGATATTCGATATCGATACGATATGAACCCTCGATATAGATATTCGATATTGAAAAATGCTCGATATTCGATATCGATATTTCGATATTTTCGATATTTTGCTTTTGGTAGAGCAGGGCATATTTTAAGTGGCATATTGTATTTTCATGTAGTTGTACACATGGTTGATCTCTATACTGAAATGTAGATGGGGATTTTAACAAGGTTCACAACAGTCAAAATAAGAAAATGGAAGAAAAACAAGGTAAACACTGGTCATCCAAGTAAAATAAACCTTGTGGCTGTGTGTGGACTGCCATTGCTCTGACCCATGCCCACAACATCATGTTGCAAGAGCAGCATATCCACCTTTTCTGGTAGGTAGGAAACCAAACAAAATACAAGAAATGTGGAGAAAGCAATCCAATCAAAATGAAATTGTAAATACTTAACTTGTAAACTAAAATATTATAAACACATCACATCTCTCAAAGTGAAAATAATAGCTTAATTTGGGGACACAATACAGGTTTTGATACATCAGAAAAATGGCCGATATTCGATATCAATATTCAAAAATGGTCGATATTCGATATCGATATTCAAAAATGGTCGATATTCGATATCGATGTTTTCTCAACATTTTTCGATATCGATATTCGATATGAAAAAACAGTCGATATCCGATATTCGATACGATATATCGTCCGAACCCTATCGGAGGTGGAAAAATTTTGCGCGCAAGCGCGCATTATGCACCGCACAATATATCCTATTCATACGCTTCAAATGTAAGTACCGTAAATCTACTAACAGAAGGGCGGCTCTCCAATAGAAGGGTCAAAACTGCTGGAATTATGTCAAATGCATGAAAAATGGCCATTGGTTTGGTGCTGTTTTAAGATCAAATGCTGAACGAACTCTATGAATCGTCATTGATCGTCACTCTATGATCTGTGATGTAACTGTAAAACCTTAGCGGAATGTGAAAAATTTGGCTGAAATATGGTGAAAAAATAAAAGGGCACCCATCTCTTAGGAGAAAAACGGTACGTGATAGTAGACAATGGTGCAAAAACCAACGCCATGGCGTGGCGCTTATAAATGGCGCCAGCGCTATGGCTATATCCCTTTCCAGGGCGAAATTTTAGGGGGGGGCGAGCCCTGTATACAAGCCGCTCCCCCCCCGCTCGAAAATCCTGGCTACGTCCCTGGCCAATGGCGCCATGGCGTGGCGCCTACGAATGGCACAACTTCCCAACTATAAAGGACAACTTTTAGGGGGGGCGCCATTCCTATACTACAGGGGTAACATTTTGGGGGGGGGCTGCCCTCACCCGTTCGCCGGGCTCCGAAAACAATCCCCCCCCGCTCAAAAATCCTGACTACGCCACTGACCGGGATGGTAAACTACTGTACAGATTGAGAATTACTCATACATATACTTTTAATCAGCGATACAAGCCGTAGGCAATGTGCATTTAAAGCGTGAACAAGCTTACCCAATTTTTGACTTTGTTATAATACCACTCCGTCCTGGTGGGAGGGCGGTTAGCGGTGCCCTGCGGCGCGGCATCGACGTTGGCTGGGTCAGAGCTGAGCGTGATGGTCGAGATCGCATCGACGCGACTCGGGGTGCATCGACGACCCAGCGACGACGTGCGTGCCGGCGCGGTCGACTTCGACCGTCGCGACCCGGGGCCACTCCCAGACCGTGTAAAATGTTAAATGCAAGTCATGCAAAGCGTCCACGCTAGGGTTGGCACTTGATTTTTTTAAGTGATTTTTCAAAATCACAGGGTGGAAACTGATTTTTATTTAAAAAATCAAAAGGCAAAATTTCTGGTAGACTTGCACAAGGTATTTTGCAATTTTTCGGCAGCCAAAATCGCGCAATATCTTATGTACATTACCAGTGATTTTTGAGCGGGGGGGCGGATTGTATACAGAGCCCGGCGAACGGGGGGGCGCCAGGGGGCGGCCGCCCCCCCTGGCTACGCCACTGTACATTACCATTGGTGGTGTTTTCATGGATTTTGAGGCATTTTTAGTGTAAAAAGTTCCATTTATTCATGCTACAGTGTAATAATAAGCCGTGATATGCTAGTGCAGTATATAATATCCAGCCAATGTGCTACCACATACGTCTACAGTGTGTAACATCACTGTCAATGTATTGGCCTTCTCTTACGACCCTATTTAAGCACTATTTCATGCTTAACTTCACTTGAAGCCACAAATGTTTGTCAAAAGGTGATATACTTAATAAGTCAAATGGATATTTTTGAAAGAAATCACTGCTTATAATTAGGGTTCAAACGGGACCGCGGTCCCGGTACCCGGTTCGGCAAAAAGTCGGGACTGGGGTGGTCCCGGTCCTAGTCCCGGTCCCGACATTCAAAAACTGCCGGTCCCGGTCCCGGTCCCGACCACCCAGTCCCGGTCCCGGTCCCGGAATTTTTAAGTAGTCCCGACCTCGACGATAAGGGATGGAAAAAATGTCGTTTTTTTCCATCCCTTCAACAAATTTTTTTTCCAACACTCCTAAATATAGTTGCGAGTCAACAAATACAGGTATACGAAGCAAGCGGTAGTAGTTTATGATGTTATGTGTTGCATTATAAGAGGTGATTTCTGCCGAAAAATACATTTTTTAACAACCCAGTTCCAGTCCCGGTCCCGACAATCCCAGTCCCGGTCCTGACACCCCAGTCCCGGTCCCGGTCCCGACATTCGAAAATTCCTGGTCCCGATCCCGGTCCCGGTGCCGACATTGAAAAATTTCTGGTCCATGTGCCGGTCCCGAAAACTGGTCCCGTTTGAACCCTACTTATAATGCTATCCCATGACTAGGGTTGGCCGATTTTTTTTCAAACGTTTTATTTACAAAAACGTTGTTTTTTTCAAAACACGAGGTCCTATTTTTTAAAAAAACATCGGCCGAAATTTTTAGTACTAAGCACTAGGTATTTTGCAAAAACGTTGTTTTTTTTCAACCGTACCCATGACTCCACAGTCATGATATGACCACATAACAATACATTGTCTGACACTTAACGTACACATATTTTTTTCTCTATACCCCTATTTTGGATGATTTTTAAAAAATCTGATTTTATTCAAAAAAATCAAGGCATTTAAAAAAATGGATTTTTTCCAACCCTAGTCCACGCACACTAGTTTGCACTGTGAAAACAGAAATGACGACAAGGCGACATCCAGTGTACAAAAATTGTATGATATATATGTTTTAGTTTTCAAATGAAAAAACTTTCATTAATTTTAACAAGTTTATTCAACCGAGTGCACCAAAGTCATCAAACCACAGTCACGGTGCAAACTAGTGTGCGTAGGGCAGGCACAGAGTGTCAAAAATCATATAAAATGCCCTGGAAAATGGCAAACGTACATTACGACTAGGGATGACCAAAAACATATTTTAACGACCCTGTTTTTTAACATTTTTTTAAAATTAAAAACATCTTTTTTATTAAATACAGTTTTTTAAAAGCTTACAAATATGGTTATGAGTCAACATATACAGGTATATCCAAGGACGTAGCCAGGGGGGCGGGGGGCGGCCGCCCCCCCCTTCCCGGGCCTGACCAAAAAATGTGCCCGAAATGGCACTTTCAGACAACGATTTGTCGACAGTCGACAATCCGCCCATCGCTCAAAAATCCTGGCTACATCCCTGGGTATATCAGACAATTTCTAGTACTTTGTGATGTTAAATATAGCCATATGATGGCTGTGGAGCCATGGGATAGCATTATAATTGGTGATTTCAGTCAAAAATATACATTTTTTGTCGACTTGTTACGTAAATATATCACCTTTTGTCAAATGTTTGTGACTTCAAGTCAAGTTTTGCATGGAATAGTGCTTAAATAAGGTTATAAGAAAAGGCTAATACATTGACAGTGATTTTTCACACTGTAGAAGTATGTGGGAGCACATCGGCTGGATATTAAATACTACACGTCTCAAGATATCACGTCTTATTATTACACAATAGCATGAACAAATGGAAGCGTTTGCACAAAAAAATGCCTCAAAACCAATGAAAACAACCACCAATGGTAATGTGCATGTGAAATTGCACGCTTGCGTGCAAAAAAAATTGCAAAATACCTAGTGCATAAGTACAAAAAAATTTTGGCTGATGCTAAAAAAAAACAGTTTTGATGCCTGTTTTTATATATTAATTTTTTTAAAGACGGTTAAAAAACACCGGCCATCCCTAGTTACGACTTTTAACACTTTGCACGACATTTAACATTTTACAGGGTCTAGGATTACCCCCTGGAACGACGGTTGCCACCAGCTAAATCCCTGTCGCGTTCGCATTTGGCTCCATCGGCAACTTTCGCCCCCCTCGGTGTGATTTCGATGACCGATGAAGAGGCGAACGATGGCACGCCGCTGCAAAGAAAATGTTTGTGCAGTCGGTTTGTTCATGATATGTAAAATAGCCCGACACGGAACCCCAAGATACCTACTCGAATTACATCAAAATTGGACAACATACAACAAAATGAGAAGACGAAAAGGCCAGGGGTATCTTGAATTTTGACCCTCCGAGTGGTTGGAAAGGTAGCAAACCGCCCCCCCCCCATTCCCGGGTCGGACAAAAAATATGCCGGAAATGGCACCTCCGTAAAGCGATTTTGTTGGTAGTTCGGAAAAATTTTGCGCGCAAGCACGCATTTCGGCGGCGTACAGTAAATATATTTCACTGATACCTACAGTTTCGGACAAATTAATGAAATAACCAATTTTTGCGTTTGAAATGATAAATGTTTAAAATTGGTAAACTTGGTAAATTGTCATGTAAAATGAAAACTCTAGAGAAAAGTAAACTGAGAAAAAACAGCACAACTCCGGACCCAAAATCTGTTCCCGTCGCTGTATATGTACAGGGTGCGGCAATTTAGACGGACCCCATAAAGTTTTTAATAACTTGTCACTGGGTAGTCGGATTAACGTTTAATTTTAGGTCAACATTAACAACTAAATAGAAAAGGAGCCCTGAAAATATGGCTGCGATAGCTCTACTCGTTCTCAATTTATGCATGGAAACGTGTAATTGTCACTTTTCCACCACCTAGCTTTACGTCCAATTACACAAGCGCACGCCAATTTCCTTATGGGCACATAGCGAATTGGTGGCGAGCGTGCACGCATTTAGGCATGCAGCTGCGATAATAAAATCAGAAAAACCCCTGGAAAAAACAATCCGATCCCGGTCCCGAGAAGTCAATCTTGTTTGAACGATATCACAAGGTGGTGGAAAAGTGACAATTACGCGTTCGCATGAATAACTTGTGAACGAGTGGAGCTATCGCTAGGGTTGGAAAAAAAACGTTTTTTTTAACTCGATGTTTTTTTTAAAAAAAACGTTGTTTTTTTAAACGTTTTTTTATTATAAAAAACGTTTTTTTTAAAAGCTCCCAGATATGACCTAGTGTCAACATGTATAGGTATATCAGACAGTGGCAATACTCTGTGATGTTAAATATGACCATATAATGGCTGTGGAGCCATGGGATAGCATTATAAGTGGTGATTTGTGTCAAAAATATCCATTTTTCATCGACATATCGTTCGTATATCGCCTTATAGTTGAATGTTCGTGACTTCAGGTAAAGTTTGGCATGGAATAGTGATCAAACAAGGTTATAAAAGGAGGTTGTTACTTTGGGAGTGAAGTTACACACTGTGGAGGTACATGGAAGCACATTACCTCAATATTATATATTACAGCAACATATGTCGGCTTATTCACCCATGGTAGCACATAGAAATGGATGTTTTGATACTAAAAATGCAACAAACCCAATGAAAACAACCACCAATGTCAATTTGTGTGTGAAATTGCGCGCTTGCGCGAAAAAAATTTGCAAAATACCTAGTGCTTAGTACTAAAAATTTCGGCCAATGTTTTTTTTTAAAAAAACATTTCGGACGTCATGTTTTTTTTTTTAAAAAAACGTTTTTTTTAAACGTTTAAAAAAAAAACATTGGCCAACCCTAGCTATCGCAGCCATATTTTCAGGGCTCCTTTCCTATTTAGTTGTTTATGTTGACCAAAAATTTGACGTTAATCCGACTACCCAGTGACACGTTATTCAAACCTTATGGGGTCCGTCCAAATTGCCGCACCCTGTATGTACCCCCTGTTCTCCGTTTATAGCACCCCCCCGTGCATAACACCCGGGGTGTTACACAATTTTATAGCACCCCGGGGGTGCTATGCTATGTTTCAAAAACATTGAATTGGCTTGTCTCGAATGGAACAAATTCAAATATTGTGCGTGGCGCCACTCATTGTAATTCCATGGCACGCACGTTTGGCAATATTTTTTTCGCGCTTTTCCACCACTTATTACAATAACTCATATAAACTGCCGGTCAATATAAACTGGCTTTTGCTCAAACAATTTTCAAAAGTTTGTAGTTCGATCCAGGAAGGGAGTCTGGCCAAAGTGTTTGTATTTCTGGATAGCCCTAACATTTGTCTACTCGCACCTCTGGGGGGACCCCTGTGGCTGCACCCCCGCAGCCACAGGGGCGCCTCCCGTAAAAAATTTTCATATTTGAGTTGGTCAATATAATCAAGCTTTTAGCGGCATTTTTTTTGCTCGCTTTACATGGAATGTGTAAAGCGAGCAAAGCTATCCGATTTGGATACTAAAAGGTGTAGAAATTCACGCTCTTTCTTTTGAGCTTGGATTCAAGCCCTGTATCCAACAAAAATCGCGACTTTTTAAAGTTATCGCTGATTTAAAAAAAATCAGTCTATCGTTACTGAATCTACAGGGTGGGTGTAAAGATTTAACTGTGGGGGTGTGAAAACTTAACAATGGGGGTTGAAAATTTGACATAGTATACAGAAAATTATGGTGCACATTTTGAATAAATCACCCCCACACATCTGTACACACAGAAAAAACTTTTGTAAGATAAAATTTGAACTTCAAACTAACGTTTTCTTGTCCTCCTCCGCCCCTGGGGCCAGATTTAATACTCCCTACAGATTTGTAGGGTAGGGCGTACGTCCGATAGATTTTTTAAGTTCAGCCGCATCGACGCCCATGCACCGAGAGCAAGGCGGTTCATAAAATACACGAAACTATCCCTTAAGGTCGCCGATATTGCAATATGATGTATATCGCTTCGATTTTAGCTCGGAAATCACGATTTCGTCATTTCTTGACCGTCTGCCAATTCGTTTTTTATTTTATTTTGTTGGGCGGATTACTCGCATAAGTCGCGCTTTTGTACGCTCGTGCATGCATTTCTTTCTTGTCGCTGCCCTCATGGTTTCGGTTGCAGACATTGGCGCACCGCACACTGAAATTTTGAGTTCAGCGTCCGAACGTTTTTGCACGCTGAACTACAAACGCTGAAATCAAAATCTAATGGACACAAGGATTTTGAAGCGTAAAAATTCGGAATTTGTAATTCTTCGCGTAATTAACGTTCAAGCCAAAAATTTTACGCTTCAAAAACGCTGTGTTCTTTAGATTTTGATTTCAGCGTTTGTAGTTCAGCGTGCGAAAACGTTCGAACGCTGAACGGAAAATTTCAGTGTGTGGTGCGCCAGTGAACACTAAAAAAGTGACCACCTGACTACACAAAAGCGTGACCTATGCGAATAACCCGCCCGACAAAATAAAATAAAAAACGAAGTGGCAGACAGCCAAGAAATGACGAAATCGTGATTTCCGGGCCAAAATCGAAGTGATATACGTCATATTGCAATATCGGCAACCTTATGGGATGGTTTCGTATATTTTACGAACCGCCTTGCTCTCGGTGCATGTGCGTCGATGCGGCTGAACTTAAAAAAATCTATTGGGCGTACGCCCTACCCTACAAATCTGTAGGGAGTATTGAATCTGGCCCCTGGACGAGAAAGTTTCTTTAAATTTCAAATTTTATTTTACGAAAGTTTTTTCTGTGTGTATAGATGTGTGGGGGTGATGTATTCAAAATGTGCGCCATAGTTTTCTGTATACTATGTCAAATTTTCAACCCCCATCGTTAAGTTTTCACCCCCCCACTATAAAATTTTTACCCCCACCCTGTAGATTCAGTAATGATAGACTGATTTTTTTAAATCAGCGATAAACTTAAAAAAAATCGCGATTTTTTTAAGATACAGGGCTTGAATCCATGCTCAAAAGAAAGAGCGTGAATTTTTACACCTGAAGTATCCAAATCGGATAGCTTTGCTCGCTTTACAGATTCTGTGTAAAGCGAGCAAAAAAAATGCCGCAAAAAGCTTGATCATATTGACCAACTCAAATATGAAAATTTTTTACGGGAGGCGCCCCTGTGGCTGCGGGGGTGCAGCCACAGGGGTCCCCCCGGGGGTGCGAGTAGACAAATGTTAGGGCTATCCAAAAATACAAACACCTTGGCCGAACTCCCTTCCTGGATCGAACTACAAACTTTTGAAATTTTTTTTAGTGAAAGCCAGTTTATATTGACCGGCAGTTTATAAACTGTAAATTTTGTGCTATTGTTACCAACTTGATATAAATAGTCATGAATACAATGTTAATAAGCTGCTATTTTTAACAGGTATTATGTTTTTTACTATTAAAAAGAAATTCCCATGTATAACACCCCCTTGATCTAACACCCGGGTGTTATACAAGTTTTTAAAAAGATCGCTGAAAATCGCCCCGATTTTGTATAACCCCCGGGTGTTATAAACGGAGAAATACGGTAAAGTACATACATGTACAGTAGGGTTCAAACGGGACCAGTTTTTCGGACCGGGACCGGGACCAGAAATTTTTTTTATCGGGACCGGGACCGGGACCGGGACTAGGTGGTCGGGACCGGGACTGGCATTTTTCAATTGTCGGGACCGGGACCGGGACTGGGGCATCCGGACCGGGACCAGGATTTGCCGAACCAGGTACCAGGACCACAGCCCTATTTTGAGCCCTTACGGGACCGATAACCATTTGAATGCATATTTTCAGAAGTTTCATATGATTTTCACACTTCATTCAATCAAAATTGTCATCAAAAATATAATATAAGTCACAAAATTCAATTGAGTCACAAAAAAAGACATAATGCACGAAAATTATGACAGTGAGTATTGATACATAAGCTGGTGCAGTGCTTTCTGAAGGAAAATAAATTTTTCAGCCTTCTCTGATGTCAAACATGAATGAGAATGTTTGGAACTCACCAAAAAAAACGTCAAAAATTCGTCGACGGAATGAGAATGCACCGACTGGCGCGAATTTTTTCGAATTTTACAAGTATTTAAAAAGCAAAATTTGGATCCAGTCTGGTAAATTTTTCTTATCGGGACCGCTGAAAAATTCCGGGACCGGGACCGGGACCGGGACTGGGTGGTCGGGACCGGGACCGGGACCGGGACTGGCCTTTTTCAATTGTCGGGACCGGGACCGGGACCGGGACTGGGGTGTCGGGACCGGGACCGGGACCGGGACTGGCCTTTTTCAATTGTCGGGACCGGGACCGGGACCGGGACTGGGGTGTCGGGACCGGGACCGGGACCGCCCCAGTCCCGACTTTTTGCCGAACCATGTACCGGGACCGTGGTCCCGTTTGAACCCTAATGTACAGCAGTATTTTGCGCCAGTGCCAACGCCAAAAGCGCCATGGCGTGGCGCCTACGAATGGCGCTGGCACCAAGGCGCCTTTCCTTTACCACACGGGTCAAATTTTAGGGGTGGGGGGCGCCGCCCCCCCCCCCGTTTGCCGGGCTCCGTATACAATCCGCCCCGCTCAAAAATCCTAGCTCAGCGGTCTTCGGGATAGATAGATAGCTGGGCGGTTTGGGGGGGTAACCTCCCCCCAACCCTCCCCATTCGAGACCCCTGCTAAAGGCCATTCACGAAATGTTCCAGACTGTCAAGAATATGCAGTACAGGTAGGGAAGGAAATAAACGGTTTCGATGCTTGCGTTTAAAAAAATTTAAATTGAAAAAAAAAACTTGGAACCCATGAAAGTAAAAGATCCATGCCAATCGCCCCCCACAATTGTATAGTCCCGTAATACTAAGGCCCGTTTTTTCCATCACAAGCAGTAGTGGTTGAGTCGGGCCAGGCCTCCTACGCACAAACGCCCGGCGCGCACAAACGCCCGGCATGCACAAAATTGAGCCCGCCACGCACAAACGCCCGGCGCGCACAAATCTGATGCTCTGTGCGTACCGGGCATTTGTGCGTGCCAGTCGTTTGTGCGCGCCGGTCATTTGTGCGTACCGGCCATGGGATTTTCATCCCCCCCCACTTTGTGTTTGCCACCCCATACATGAGCACCCCCCCCCCCCCCATACATGAGCACCTGGATTACAAGAGTACACGTATATATGGGCAAGAGCACACCTGCGTGTCTTGACTGCGTTGTGTGCTATTGGATCGTGAGTCGCGAGCTTTTGATAATCGCGATTTGAATGTAGAAAACAGATTTCGCTGTTGACGAAATTTTGATTGTCAACTGATTTGTCTAAGTTAATTATGTCTTACACGCCCCCCCCCCCCCCCACCGCGACACGTGTATGTGCACCGCACTTACACGTGAATGCACCCAACATGCACTCAAAAACTCAGTGAGATTGGCGGCAATGTTATTTATACTCGGCGGATATGATACTCCGCCCTCGCACTCATTTATGTCTCACGTTGGTCTCACTCATTTATGTTTCACTACAAGCCCCGCCCGCACATATGACCGGCGCGCACAAACGACTGGCACGCACATTGTGCGGCACACACAAAGCTACAGTTTTGTGCATACCGGGCGTTTGTGCGTGCCGGACTTTCATTTTGTGCGTGCCAGGCGTTTGTGCGCGCCGGGCGTTTGTGCGTACAGGTGCGGGGCCGTTGAGTCACGATTGAAAATATTCGTTTTCTGCACAGATGAGATTTTCGTTAGGTTCCACCTACCGGCATTCCATTGGTGAAGTCGATCTTGGCATTTGTAATTTTGCTGATGTGCTCTTATTGTTCGGTACGCGAAATCCAGTATCTTTTTGTCCTGACTCGGTTCCAACCTTTTCTTTTTTGTTTTTGCTTTTTTGTTGCCAAACGCTGGCTCCGCCTTTTGATGAATTTCACCGCGGACTACACACGGAATAACATTTTTATTTTGTGGGTGGGTTAATAAGTGATTCGTTCCAGATATGACGCAATATTTTTCGAAAGTTGTTTTGTGTTCAAAAGTAATCGAATAAAAGTAGACCATACACACTTTTACACACTAGTGTAAAAGAACCGTAAAATTTGCAAACTACCTATCTTACACGCGAAGCACATATTGCCGTGCGCAGTGGACAGACCCAGTATGACAAACTGGCAGCTGACCAAAAACAGCCAGTCACTAAATTGTTACGAAATCGCTCAAATTAATCATAGTCTATAAATAGCTAATGGTTATATAACTACCGTATTACCTCGAAATACCCCCAGGGGGTTTATTATTTCGCCAGCAAAATTTTAGGGGGGATAATTCGAGGGGGGGTTCATTCAAGGGGGGGGGTCTATTATTTCGCCAGAAATTTTCGGAAATTCCCCATACTCAGACATAGAAAAATCAAACAATTACATAGATAGATATGTGGTTATAGGCATATATAACTGTTTATACCGTATTACCTCGAAATACCCCCATGGGGGTTTATTATTTCGCCAGCAAAATTTGAGGGGGGTTAATTCGAGGGGGGGTTATTCGAGGGGGGGTTTTATTATTTCGTCAGATATTTTCGTGAAATTCATAGTAAAGAATACGCATTTTCTTACACAAAAACAGTAATAAACGTGAGAAAATAGGTTATATTTGGGCTAAAGATCTACATCGTACACAAATGAGCGTATCACTGTAGCTGCGATGCAAATCAGTAGTAATAAATACATCATGTACATTGCATACATGTACATCATTCCGGAGGGGGGGTATTTCGAGGGGGGGTTTATTATTTCCCAAGCCCATTTTGAAGGGGGGTTAATTCGAGGGGGGGTTAATTCAAGGGGGGGGGGGATAATTCGAGGTAATATACTCCGGTTACTTTACACCCTGCACGCGTGGTTCCCGCTGGAAGTGTGCCAACGATGGTTAACGCATCCGAGTTTCATAAAAAGATGAAAAAATTGATTGTTGTTATAATGTTATTCATTAACATATTCACATCGATGAATGTTTTCATATTTTTACGGAAATCGCATGATTTAATAATCATTGGCACGCTTCCAACACGAGACATAAATCGGTGCGAGGGCAGAGTATCACGTACGCCGAGTATACGGTACACATAAACCCTACCCTAACATCACTCAATCATCAGTTTTAACGTGTGTTCTGCATTGTACAGATCACAAACTGCGGTATTTGTCATGTACGTTCCCTTTACACTCAATTTTAGGGGGGGGGGGTATTTCGAGGGGGGGTTTATTTCCTCAGCCGAATTTTAGGGGGGTATTTCGAGAGGGGGGTAATTCAAGGGGGATTTAATTCGAGGTAATACGGTATGTATATAGACAAAAATTGCGATTATGAAGATGAAAATAGGCAAAATGGAGCTAAACGAACACTGACACTGAGACATAAATTTATGAGTGAGAGGGAAATTTATGAGTGAGAAAGAAATTTATGTGTGAGAAGTAAATTTATGAGTGAGAAATATATTTATGAGTGAGAAGTGAAAGTCAAGTACCTGGTCGGGCTGAAAATTCCCTCGACAGTGCTCGCCATTCGCGCTAGGGGAAAGCTACGGTCATAAAAATTTTAACACGTTAATATATCAGGTGTTTTGAGTTTTCAACCAAAATTTCACCCCTCTAGCTCAACCCACTGCGGAACTGTGGGGGTTATAATTTCGGTCATTTTGTACTGATGTACACATGGTGCTCCAGCTCAATGCTGCTTTAAGTTGATAACATGAAACTTTGGCTAGTGTAAGCCACCAGTGTTGGTAATGTGCTGATAGTATTCAACGCTTTTGCATTTGGGGATCGCTCTGCGACACGCAAAGCCGAAATCGGAGTTGACACACATGTGTCAACTAGTGTGCAGGCCACCAATGCGTTCATATGCCAAACACATGAAGTGGACCGTTTTTGTTGTTTTTGCTGTTGTTTTAAATATTTTGGCAAAGAATTCTGACGATGACACTGCGGCCGTCGTCAGCAGAACAAAGTCCGAACTTGATTGAAGAATGAAGATGATTCGACAGCACGTTCGACCATTCGACAGCGACAGCGATTCGACGACAACACCAGTATTTTAACAACAATGTTGCAAACATAAAAATGTGTGTTTTTGAGTTTCAAATTGCACATTGAGAATTTTCCAACTTCCGAATTCTTTTGGAACAGTTCTCAGACTTACTTATTCAATTAATTTAGTCAGCAAATGTTGTCGGGAGGGGGGGGTTAATTCGAGGAGGTATTATTTTGTCAGACATTTTCGTGGGATCGTAATAAAAAAGGTCACATATCCACAACTGGTAATAAATTTGACCAAATGGGGTGCCACATATATCTGAATAACCCCCCCCCCCCCCTTAGGCATATGTTCAAATGGCCCTACAGACACTAGTTTTCACCGTGACCGATGTGAAAACTGAAATGGCGACATGGCGACATCCAGCCTACTCTCTTTGTATGATATTTGTGTTTTAGTTTAAAATTTTCAACTTTCATTTATTTAAATAAAATCAAATCATTCAACCGTGTTCATTAATTTGTATTTGAAAAAATTTCAGTTTTCACACAAAGTCACGGTGAAAACTAGTAATAATGAGTGATAATAATATTTGTTATTTAGTATACCAGCCGGTCAAGCCAGGTTCATTTTGAATTATAAAACATCATTTATCAACTCATCTTGTCTACTGACCTATTATAAGCACTAATTCATCATATACACAAGAGTGAAAATATTTACATCATAAAAACAAGAGTGAAAATATTTACATCATACACATCAATTACCGTATTTCCTCGAAATACCCCAGTCTCGAAATACCCCCTCAAAATGGACACTATGAAATAATTACCCACCCCCTCGAAATACCCCCCCCCCCCAATTGAGTGTACAGAGAACGTACATAACAAAACTGCGGTTTGTGATGCGGGCAATGCAAAACACACATTAAAAACAATGAATTGTTACGTTAAAACATTGTTTAGAAGTGTTACACACTTAAATAAGTCAATAGACTCTTATATATAGCGGTTATTGTTGCATTTTTCTACGTCTGCGTACGTTACAGACGACAATTGAGTACTGGAATTTGAAAAAATTTCTGGCGAAATAATAAGCCCCCCCCTCGTTTAACCCCCTCAAAATTCACACTCTGAAACAATCTCCCCCCAGGAGGTATTTCGAGGAAATACGGTATACAGATTCATTTTAGGTAATACCACTACGCCATTTTTTGAAGCTGGTTTTTGGAGAAATTTCCAAATTTGTTAATAACTCAAACTTTTTTCAAAGTATACATAAACATAAAGTATTTTAAATTTACTCACAGCCAGGGTTGGTTTTATAAAAATTCATTTTAGTAAAATTGTATAAAAATTGTATAAAAATTTTATTTTATTTTAATTTTATTCTTGTTTCATTTTATTTTATTTTATTTTATTCCCAAAAGTCATTAATAAAATAAAATGACACTATTTTACAAAAAAATTACAAAAATTGTACAAAATTTTTACAAAAAATCGAAATCATGCATGCAAGACCAGAAAAATGTTACAATTAGACCTATACATGAAAAACCGTGACAAATTTACCCCTTACTTTTCAAAATGGTTGTTTACCCCGTATTGTTAGCTGGCTGCAAGTGTTTAGTGACAATTATTGATAAAAATGGTGAGCATTTTCAGTAGAAGGACTACTGGAGTGTACTGGGCACATTTGTGAAATGTCATGCAAAGTGTCAATTGTCATGACAAATGTAAAGTCAAGTGTCAATTCTCATGCAAAATGTCAACTGTCATGTCAAATTTCAAGCAAAGTGGCAATTGTCATTACAATTGCCATGCAAAGTGAAAATTGTGTATCCAAATGTTGTGTTTTTGTATCCATAGTATGTTTGGTATTTAAATCTAATGTTTTTGTATCCAAATGTTCACATAAGATTTGGATTCAACAACAACATAATTTGGATGCAAAACATAACATTTGGATACAATTCACCTGACAATTGATAGTTTTATTTTTATATGCCATGACAATTTACACTTTACTTTACATTTGTCATGATGATTGACACTTTGCATGTCATTTTACATGACATTTGACACTTTACAAAGCTTGGAACTGCCCCCAGATCGATGAATAAACAGGTAGAAACTCAAGCAATGAGATAAAATTTTACAAAAAAAAACATGAATTTTTATACAATTTTACAAAAATACGAATTTTTATACAATTTTACAAAAATTCGAATTTTTATACAATTTTTATTTTTATTCTAAATTTTCCATTTTATTTTATTTTATTTTATTCTTAAATTTTCCATTTTATTTTATTTTTTTCTGAGATTTTGCCAACCCTGCTCACAGCCTGACTACAAAATATGTAAATCAAAATGTTTTTACTTTTACCTAAAAAAACTGCACCTCGACTAGGGTTCTAACGGGATCCCGATCCCGGATCCCGTGAAATTCCGGGATTTAGCAGTCCCGATCCCGATCCCGAAACTTTTCAAATCCCGATCCCGATCCCGAGAAACTCCAAAGTCCGGGATCCCGATCCCGGAAAAATTAGTGTAAATTACCAAAACGTGAAAAAACGACGTTTTTGCATGCAAAAATGTGAACGCAAACTCCCAGCGTTCATTTTATGCCACGTTTCTGGCATTCAACAGTGTTTTAAGACCTTTATGAACAACTGACAAACAACTTTGACCCCCCCCCCTCTCGAGACCACTATGAAACAATCACCCCCCCCTCGAAATACCCCCCCCAAATTGAGTGTAAAGAGAACGTACATGACAAATACTGCAGTTTGTGTTCTGCGTAGTGCAGAACACACGTTAAAACCATGTCGGAATCATGTTAGAACAGTGTTTATACCATCTACGTACTAATATTAGTCTACAGAACCTTATAAATGGCGGTTTTTAATGCATTTTTCGACGTCTGCGTACGTTTCAGACGACAATTTCGTACTTGGTTTTCAAAAATTTTCTTGTGAAATAATAACCCCCCCCTCGAAATACCCCCCCCCCTCGTTTAACCCCCCCCCCTCTCGGGACCACTATGAAACAATCACCCCCCGGGGGGTATTTCGAGGAAATACGGTATATATTTATAGGTATATTACCTATATACAATTATAAGATGTGGTTTATTACCTATATACAATTATAAGCTGCAGTTTATGTGGCTTTTTTTATTGAGGAAAATGGTATGACACATTGCTCTTCTTTAGATGCTTCTGTGATGATCTACATGCTGAAAAAATGGCTTTAATTTTTGGCGCCATTATGGCGCCTGGCGCCATTTTCTCTGGCGCCCTTTTGGCGCTGGCGCCATTTTTCCAGATGGCGCTGAGGCGCCATTTTCTCTGGCGCCTTTTTGGCGCTGGCGCCATTCCATCACTAGGTGCGATACAAATAACGATGGCAAACCATCCAGAAAAAAGTATTTAAATTTTTAAGTATTTTTTTCTAAAATGACTTTTCGAATTTTCGAATTTTTCCCCTAAACAGTTTTTGAATTTTCGAATTTAGTTTTCGAATTTGCGAATTTTTTTTGATAGTTTTCGAATTTTTGGGTAGTTTTCGAATTTAAAAAAATAGTTTTCAATTTTTTTGCAAAAAAATTGTGTTGACAACTTTAAAAGCAGTATTTGTGTTCATATAACTTTTTAAACCTTATTTTTGCAATTGTCTAGCATTTACATCAATCAAAACCCTCATGTGGACCAGTTGATGATATCCTTGTTTCATTCACTTATTGTTACAAGAACAGGGAAAGGCACTGAAACAAAAAATTCAAAATCAGTGGCAATACACATAATTCATCTGTAGTTACTGCACACACTTTACAATTCACTCGAATCATAATCTCTTTTCTACAGACTCAGAACTCAACGTCTTTATTACAGCTCAGACATACCGCAAGTCAATTGTCAATTGATTTAGGACATTGAACTTAAGAATACATATCAATGCCTTGAAGTCTTTTCGAATCTTTTGAAAAAATCGATTTTTTTTTAACCGAGTGCTCAAAAATTCGTAAAGTCAAAAAAAATTCGAAAACGTTTTCGAATTTTCGAATCTTTTTCTTTTCCTTCGTTAGATACAAATTGGCACAAATTATTACATAATGTATATAGCATACCTGATGTACCTCATTCAAAATGCGGGTAATTTTTTCCTCGGTTCGCTTAGACCTGGGAGTATTTCCAGGGGGGTGTTAATTGACAGTATTTGGGGAAATACGGTATTAGCATTTCCAGCTCCTGTTCCTGTCACGTTTCGCTCTTTTATCTAGATGATTCAATAATATCTTACCAATAAAAATTGCGGCTGTCTCGAGAAAAAGGTCTGTGCAGGTTCATTCTCAAAACACACACGACGTTCTAACATTTTCTCTCGTGATAAAACACATTAAACATGACATGATTATAAAAATCCTCTAATATAAATATTTACAATAAGCAAATCTAGTGACATTTGGGATCTACATAGTTACGTAATAATAATTATTTTTCACATCAAAAGGATCACAGATACAGTCAGCATTGTGCTAAAGGAAATTGTAAATTGCAAAGTGGACAAGGTAAAGAATGCAAACTTTTATGGTATTGTACTTAGTCCGGCTGAAAAGTCCCCGGGCAGTGCTCGCGATTCGCGCTAGGGTAAGCTACGGTTATAAAACTTCGGGGATTGAAATTTCGGTCATTTTGCTTCATTGCTATTAAGTTAAAATTGATCAGGGTGATGTGCAAGAAACGTGGGAACTTGATTATGGGCTTTTTCCTGCATCGAAGAAGTCATTGATAGGCATGTCGCACACCAGGCGGCAACTAGAAGAGAAGGTAGTGAGCTGGTTCCATCCTGCTGGACCAGGATTTTCAGAAAAAAAAATCATGGAGGAAGTGGTAGTCAGGTGGCAGAGGTGCATAGACTCAAATGGGGGCTATTTTGAGAAGGTCAGGCGGAATGATGAATTTGGTAGTGAGAGTAGCGACAGTGATGACAATATGGACTTATGATATCATAGTCTATGTTGTTTGGTGCTGGCACATTGCCAACACTGGTCGCTTACACTAGCCAAAGTTTCATGATCACAACTTAAAGCAGCATTGAGCTAGAGCACCATTTGTACATCAGTACAAAATGACCGAAATTGTAACCCCCACAGTTCCGTAGTGGGTGGAGCTAGAGGGGTGAAATTTTGGGTGAATACTCAAAACACATGATATCTTAACCTGTCAAAATTTTATGACCGTAGCTTACCCCTAGCGCGAATGGCGAGCACTGCCCGGGGACTTTTCAGCCGGACCAAGTATTTATTAAGGATGAATACACTCTAACATACGGTGTACTCAGACACAAAGTAAAACTGACACACGGCGCATGGCACTCTGACATAACGTGAATCAGACATGTCAGTTTCTCCTTTGGGCATGTCCGATTCACGTTATGTCGGAGTACCATGCGCGGCATGACAGTTTCCATTTTGTATTTCCAGGGATCACACTTTTGTAATCATTTACATTCCTCGATTAAAAAGCGCTCCACGCAGTATTGTGATAGAAATTTTTTATACTTACAATAGCCACAAATTCCGTCAGTGTTCAGAATGTCTTCTAGCACGTCGTCAATTGTACTTTTTTACATGGTAGTGAAAATCAGCACAGAAGACTGGAAATAGAAAGAAACTGAAATAAACTTGACTATACCAAAGTTCAATCTACTAGTTACTACACAATATTGAGTATTTAATTCCACTTATAAATCTTACATTAAGATGACTTCGTCAATGAGAAGACTCCTGTCTGAGCCTACACTCAATTTTAACGCACGGCGCCCGACACGCGTTAAACACACAAAATTTCACCTTTTAACACACGATATTTACATAAGTCCAGCGTATATTAAGTGTCGTGCGCCTAACGTTTGAATTGAATTGGGACTTGCTTACCGGAAAAAAACGCATATGAAACTTCCACTTACCGTATTTCCTCGAAATACCCCTCCCCCTCGTTTGACCCCCCTCTCGAGACCACTATGAAACAATCATCCCCCTCGAAATACCCCCCCCCCCCAGATTGAGTGTAAAGAGAACGTACATGACAAATGCTGCAGTTTGTGTTCTGCGTAGTGCAGAACACACGATAAAACAATGTCGGAATCACGTGAGAGCAGTGTTTATACCATTTACGTACTAATATTAGTATACAGGAGTCTATACATGTCAGTTATTGATGCATTTTTCTACCCCAGCGCACATCACAAACAACGATTCTGTACTACCATTTCAAAAAAATTCTGGCAAAATAATACCCCCCCCCCTCGTTTAACCCCCCCCCCCCCCTCTCGGGAGCACTATGAAACAATCACCCGCCAGGGGGTATTCGAGGAAATACGGTATGCATTTACAAGTTTGTCGTAACGTTCCAACCTGGAATACGCAACAAAATCAGATGGAAAAATAGATAAAAGCAAATGATCAAACCTAACAAAATCGACAGAATTGACACTCTGGATTACACAAAAAGAGAAAAAAACACCAGCGAAACGCTACCATTCTGCCATCTACGTTTCTTTCATTATGCAAAGGAACGAAAAACATCGTCCCGTTTTCCTTGCCATGTTATTGTCGGCTCTTTAGAAATTTTTTAAAATGAGAAAACATTTTTCAGCAACTGCGAGGTTTGCAGTTCCATAGCAACGTGAATCTGTTGTCTAGATCAGAAAATTCTTTATACTTATCTAATTACCAATTCTATGATACAAACCCAGAGAATTCTTTATACTTATCTAATGACCAATTCTATGATACAAACGCAGAGAAAAATCGCACGAGACACGAAAGTATAGAAAACGCAAAATCACCAAGCTCCCTTCGATAAAACGGTCGCAAAAAATATAGAAAAACAGAAGAAAAAACATTACGATCACAAAAACACTGAACAACAAGATATAATACATTTTATTCTCCAAAAAACAATTATAGAAATCCATACAACTTTCACCGGTACCTAGATGAATAAGTACAAAAACGTGCATCCTAAACGGCGAGAAAAGAGGAACGAAATGAAAACAATATAAAAAACAGTCAAAGTTTGTCGACTGTCCTCAGCGATGCCTAGCCGCTCGATGGAGATTTGGGCACGCCCTGAGTGTCATTATCAAGCTGGGTTAAAAAGGCAAAACGTATTTACTCGAATAATTCTCCCTCTTCAATAAGTCGCCCTGTTAGATGAGTAAGGTAAAAATAATCCACCCCTTAAAAACATATGATACAATTTGTTGTCCAATTTCAACAAAAATGCCATGCTATTGTGTTATTAAAGTTTGCGAAGTGAATTGAAAGAAACATGCTCAAAAATTTTGATGAAACAATAATTCCTCCCTCAGAAAGTCCGGCGAAAAAAAATTCCCCACGGGAATTATTAGAGTTAATACGGTATTTAAGACAACGCGTAAAGGTAGACTGCGTCAAACTGCAGCTCCAGAACAATGACTGCAGACAGGGGTCTGACGAGGCACCCTGTAAAGCAGCAAGAAAATATCCCACAAATTCTCTCCGTACTTCGAGGTATTCATTCAATGTCGCTAGACCAGTAACCCCCTACTCAACATTGTCCGCAATCGGTCATCCAGTTTTTTTTCAAAGCTATCTACCGTATTTCCTCGAAATACCCCCGGGGGGTTTATTTTTTCAGAGTGAGAATTTTGAGGGGGGGTTAAACGAGGGGGGGGGGGGTATTTCGAGGGGGGGGGATTATTATTTCGCCAGAAATTTTTTGAAATCCCAGTACTAAAATGTCGTCTGAAACGTACGCAGACGTCGAAAAATGCAACAAAAATCGCCATTTATAAGACTCTAAAGACATTTATAAGTGTGTAGACGTACAAACACTGTTCTAACATAACAGAGTCATCGTTTTTAACGTGTGTTCTGCATTGCCCGGATGACAAACCGCAGCCTTTGTCATTTACGTTCTCTATACACTAAATTTGGGGGGGGGGGGGTATTTCGAGGGGGGGGTTTATAAGTTCATAGTGTCCATTTTGAGGGGGGGTAATGTCGAGGGGGGGGGGTATTTCGAGGGGGGGGGGGTATTTCGAGGAAATACGGTATCACTTCCGGGAGGTTTAAAATCCAGGAGACCCCTGCGGTCATCTCACTTTTCAGCCCGTCAACTCAATCAAGTTCATGTCAACCCAAAGGCGAACGGCGAACTGACCGCGTCGGGCGTGACGGCGGCGGCGGACGCGGACCGCGACGAGCCGGCCGCACCGCTGGCGCACACCTCGGCGAATATGTCGCCGAACTGCGACCACGACCGCTCGGGGATAGTGATCGCCGAACGGAAGTTGTTGCGCACCTGCGAGCGTTTATTGAATACCACCTATGTTGCTTGTGAAATAGGCACGGACTGAACTATGATCCACTGCCAGTTTGAAAATTGACTGATTGTAAAAGTTGAAGAAGGAAATACAATACCTAAATAAACACAATCGATTCGTGTCTCATGCCGTAATGATTAGGGTTCAAACGATATGACTTTTCGATATCGATATTCGATATTCGATATTTTTTCAAAATTTTCGATATCGATATTCGATATATTTTTTTGAAACTCGATATTCGATATCGATACGATATGGAACCTCGATATCGATATTCGATATTCGATATTGAAAAATGGTCGATATTCGATATTCGATATTTCGATATTTTTGATATTCGATATTGCGATATGCTTTTGGTATAGCAAGGCATATTTCAAGTGGCATATTGTATTTTCATGTGGTTGCACACATTGTTAATCATCTCTTTACTGAAATGTGAATGGTACAAGTGATTTTAACAAGCTTTACATCACTCAATGGTAGAAAATGGAAGAAAAACATGATGAATCACAGTGTATCAGACAAATAACAATTGGTAAATATTACAGTTCATCCTTATAACCTTATTGCTTAAGAGCATGTTGCAAAAAAAAAGTATATCAGCGTTTTCTGGCTTCAAATTAAGCACTCCAACCACAATGACATTATAAATACTGTACTTTTACTCATCAAATACAATACTATAAGCACATCATATCAACCATAAACATCTCAAAATGAAAATGAAAAGTGAATTTGGGGACACAATACAGGTTCGATATATCGAAAAAATGGTCGATATTCGATATCGATATTCGATATTTTTTCAAAATTTTCGATATCGATATTCGATATTCGATATTTTTTCAAAATTTTCGATATCGATATTCGATATTCGATATTAAAACATGGTCGATATCCGATATTCGATATTCGATACGATATATCGTTTGAACCCTAGTAATGATTGATAATCGCACGCGACTGCTCGACGTGATTTGTTATGATATTATTTTATAGCCACCTCATTCTGTGGTCTGAAAACCTACAGCAATCAACACTATTAAAAATAACCGTGTAATTCGATTATAAACCAACTACACAACATTTCAAAAGTGAGCCAGATAGTGTGTAGGGTGGCAGAATTTACCGTACCGTACCGTACCGTACCGCATTTTTGGAAAATTTACCGTACCGTACCGTACCGTTTACCGCACTTTTAGAAATTTACCGTACCGTACTGCGTACCGCATTTTCCGAAATTTACCGTACCGTACCGCATACCGCACTCATTTACCGCAAAAATTGCGGTAAATTTTACTCGGATTGACCTCAAATTGTTGAATTTATTCATGACAATAAATGTTGTATTCTGCAATTTTTTGCGCGCAAGCGCGCAAATCTCAAAATTTCGCACGGGGGTTGGGGTGTCACTGAAATTGCATTCATGCCTTATTGCCTATTTTCAGCTATTTTTGTGCTATAGTTACTGATATACCTATTTTCAACTATTCTTTGCCCACTTTTAGCAATTTTTCACCCACTTTTAGCAATTTTTCTCCATTTTTATCCTTCTACACCTTGAAAAATCCTATATATTGAGCCAATGCATTGCAGGTAATTTAATTTTCTGTCATCATACTGTTATTGTGTTCTAAAGTCCATTTTTAAATTGTGTAATTGAATTTGGTGTTAATTAATGAAGTAAAAATTGTCTGTAGTCCGTAGTTTATACATTTCTGACAATTGAAAATTTACCGTACCTTACCGTACCGTACCGCGTACCGCACTTTTGGGATTTACCGTACCGTACCGTTTACCGCAAAATTGAAGATTTACCGTACCGTACCGTTTACCGCACAATGGGAAATTTACCGTACCGTACGGTTTACCGCAAGGCCGTACCGTCTGCCACCCTAATAGTGTGAGCTGTTGGAACAAAACTTCTCAATCAATACATTTCGAAGAGTTTGCAAGGTTGCATTGAGGTCAAGCAGTGCAATGCAGTGCACAAAAAGTGGTGAGAATAAATGCACCTCTGAGATGCGCAGGAACACGCCGCGGCTGTTCTGGCCGAAGTCAAAAAAGAAGAACTTGTTGTCGGCGCGCAGCTGTCGGCTGTCGGGCAATGACGCGGAAGCATCTGCGGCCACGCGACATATTGGAAAATAACTCCGCCTGGGGGCACTCCCAGACCCCATAAGATGTCAAATGTCATGCAAAGTGACAAATAGTCATGTAAAATGACAAACGTTCATTTGCTGTTTTACATTTGGCATTTTACATGACTTTTGATTTGACACTTTGCACGACATTTTACATCTTACAGGCTCTGCGAGAGCCCCTGGTTATTCAACAATAAATACAACACTGTATTTATGACGGTGTATCTCCGAAAGCGACCAACCAATGCCACTGTCATCGCACGCAAAATCAGCGGTGAGCTCGGCTAGCGCGACGGCCAGCTGCGCCAGGCCCTCTGCGGGTATGGCGATCTGCTCGCGCCGCACCCCCGGACCCCCGCCGTAGACGGCGGCGAGCGCGGGCGCCGTGCGCGCAGTTTGCGTCACCTGAGTGGGTGGTTGTTGGGCTTTGACATTTGCGCTTGCACCAGGGTCGCTATTGTCTTTATGGCTTCAGTACGATTTTGCACCCCCCTTCCCCCTCCCCGACAATTTACCAGAAATCTTTGAATAAAACCCCCTTGAAACCTGGCCTGTTAATACAGTGAATAAAAGATAATTCTAACTGTTGTCAGAGTGGGAAAAAGATAACTCTCCGTGTTGTCAGAATGAGGAACAGATAACTCCGCATGTTCTCAGAATGAGGAAAAAGCTCCCATTGAATAACTCCCCCCTGTAGCAGTGAGTGTGAAAGGAAAGTGTAACTACCCCTTAATTATGCCCACTCTTGGGTAATTCAGAAATATTTACACGACGGTAAGGTGCCGCCTAAATGAGAGTGGGCATCCACGTTCCAGCAAAACTGACTCGCAAAAATCTTCCCCGATTGTTCTCTTTCAAGTCGATATAGTAGCGCCTGTTCTCCTTGACCATGACGCGCGACATGAGCTGGCCGTCTTCGGGCAGCGCCGCCGCCGGGTCGGGCGCATCTGCTCGGCAATTGGGGCTTCTATTTAAGTGCCCACGCGGACATAAATGCAGCTTGACGTACCCAATTTCTCGTAAAATTGGACGAATTCATCGAGGTGGTGTTTGAACTCGCCGGCCGCCTGCATCGACATCAGCAGTCGACTCTTGCGGCCGCCGGCGCTCACCTGCGCGAGTGGCACAGCGGTGGCTAAGCACGAAGAGCCACGGTGGTCACTCTTCATGTGGTATGGCGAATATAGTAGGTCGTAAACTACCGTATTTGATAGAATAATTACACTGGGGAAATACTTTTCATCGGATATTTTCGAGGGGGGAACTATTCAATTGGAGGAGTTATTCAAAGGGGATTATTTTTTCGTCAAAATTTTCAAACATGTTTCTATCAACTCATTTCACGAAATATGCTTTATTGCCATTTTGCACAATAGCCATTTTTGTTCAAATTTGACACGATTTTTTCCTTACTCGATTAGCAAGGGGTATTATTCAAGAGGGGAAGTTATTCAAGGGGAAATTATTCAAGCAAATACGGTGAATAAGTTATTTTTTGCGATCTCATACAAATGTAAAATGAAACTTACTTACTTTACAACCTATTACTTCTTTCATCTACACAGATGCATTGTCATACTTCACTTCATAGTGCCAATTCAGCAGACTTTTCAGTTAAATTTAGAGCGACCGCCAAACATTAACATACATTAAACAATGAAAACCACATTCAACTTAATTAAAATTCACGCAAAAGATTACCTTAAGCGGCGTTTACACTGCAAAATGTGCCGACAAATCAAAAAGTGAAAAAGTTCCATAAA
>OZ038452.1:11392607-11581270 GCA_964036195.1 Sphaerolaimus hirsutus | reverse complement strand
CTTCCTCGGTTAGGAATAGGAGCTGGTTCACAAGTCACTTCAACAAGTTCCGTATTATTTTACAATACATTTTCTGTACTCAAGTACTTTCAGGAAGTATACATAAAAGAGAGTACTGGTACGTTTTCAGAGGAAATTTAGATGTATTTACTTAGTACTCAAGTATTTGTATTTTTGAGTAAACGTAAATATGTTTAACCCCTGGACCATACTGAACCCCTGCAGTCTCATGAAAACCCAGTGCTCAAGTATGGGGCTGTATTTAAGCGCTGAGTCTGAATTGGCGCTGGGTGTTGCTACTTGTGCAACGGGTAAACTTATGCACTGGGTTCTGGCTGTTTTAACAACTAAAGAGTTGACAGCATGTTTTGGAAATATAGTTATCAAATTTTGGTGAAAAAGTCATCTGATAAATTCTGTGGGGATCATCACATGTGAAAGTTATTTATTCTACTATGAGGAAAAATGTGCCTAAACCATATTTTTGTTCATTTTTCAGATACTAAATACATGATAGTACAAAGTTAGCCATCAGAAGACAATATGCTATTATCATATGAAATTGTGAATGAAAAAGTCAAACAACACATAATTTGCTTAATTTCTACTATCAATGGTTCAAACACCTTGAAATATTGATCAAATCATACTTTAAGTTGAGAGATTTTAAGAGATTTTTTTGAACTGCAAGAGATTTTCTCAGAGATTTAATTATATTTTCAAAAATGACCCAAGAGATTTAATTATATTTTTTTGCTTGAGAGATTTTCTGAGATAATATTTAATTATATTTTCTCAAAATCGGTCATTTTTTTCAATGCTAAACATAAATACATTTTAACAACTAGGTATGTTATGGTAGTCTGGTTGAAGAAATTTAATTTAGTAACAAAAATAATTCCTCCCTCTTGAATAATTCCCTCTGTTCCCAGGTTTGTCTTGGTGCGTTTTTTTAGCTGACTACCATTTTTCCTGACAAACAGCAACACAATAAGAAATGGTCCCCTTCATTTCAGAATGGAAAGGCACCAAACACTGGCACGCAGCCCAAAATGTTATCATTCAATTCGAACCCTATAAAGCCTCAACTAGGTAGGTAAAAAGTGCACGGTAGTGCAAAGCGAATTTTGAGAAGCGATTTGTGACGCCGCCTTCGATTCGAGATGCCCACCCGGATGATCCTGCAACTGGCGGCAGAGGAGAATATCATGCAAATCCCAGTTACCCATTGAATTAAGAAAGTTTATTCAAACGCGAAATCAAACTCAAACCAAATCTACCCACTGTCAAAGCTCGAATGGAATCTACGTTAACTTTCGTTAAATTATACGATACGTAACTTGTGTATCTGTCCGTTGACGCTTTTACGGTAAGCAAAACGGTAACCAAATGAAATAGTAACAAACTAAATGAATAAATGCACGATAATACTCGATGCCTTGATACTCTGCACCAGAGTTGTTAAAATACCGGTATTTTTGGAAAGTGTAAGTGTAAGCGTAAATACACTTTCCAAATTCTGAGTATGGATACAAAAAGTGTAAGGTATTTTAAAAATACCTAGGAAAGTGTAAAAAAAAGTGTAAGTGTAAAATTTTTTTTAGAAAGAGCTCTCACTGTTGAGCATTAGAAAACACCACTATTTTTACCTTTAGATCATTTTATTTGTCATTTTCATGCATTTTTTCACATTTTACTGCCTTTTATGAAACATTTCAGACTGTAACAAATACTGTAGTGGTATGAAGTTCCCTAATAATGGCACCTTTTCAGTGTTGATATTTTACTGATTTAGCAATGCGATACACACTGTTTAAATGCAAGAATGGACATGCAGCAAATGTCAATGCAAAAGCCAGTTGACTTTGTGTCCAGCTGGTGAATTTCCATTGATCTTGTCCTTTTTACAAAAGTATGATGAAACTGTAGAATACCATGAGTACTGATCAAAGGTTGGAGATCAAAGACTAGTTTGTACATTTGCCATATTTTCTACATTCAATGCATAACTGCATGTGTGCACTGTGCAGTTATTTTTTGTACATGACCCTATTTTATGCTTTCTCAAAAGCAGTAAACAGGGCCATCCGAAAGAAAAAATACACTTTCTGTGCCCAGGTATTTTGCTCAGGAAAGTGTAAAAAAGTGTATGGGTATTTTATGAAAGTGTAAGTGTAAGTGTAAATACAAATACCCATTTACCCGGGTATTTTGGGTAAGTGTAAATACACTTTTGCAACTCTGCTCTGCACACGCACTTATTTAGGTATGTCTCACGTTGAAAGCGTGACAATGATGATTAAAGCATGCGATTCTTGTAAAACGTTAAAATATTCATTGTTCTGAATAGGTGTGGTAACAAAAAACGTTATAAAAGCAATAAATTTTTCAATTTTTATTGAAAACTCGTATGGGTTAAATGCCGTTGGTACGCTTCCAGCGTGAACCATAACGAGCAAGGTCACTCGACTAGGTACTCATAAAAATTTATGTAAAATGCTTTGAAAAACGATCTAAAAATTACCGATACACATAAATAAACCAATATCCTCAACCGCTCACTTTGCGCCGAAATATATTCGCCATTCACCCGAAAAATGAACAAAAATTATCAAATCTTTTGACAACGCTTTGCTTTGACCATACATATGATGACTTAGCATAGAATTTAGAACATGACTTTATTCATAAAAAATGTCCACATTCTGTGCAGAGAATGCCGTCTGCTCATACCCAATATAACAAACATGCACACGCTATTAAATACTTATAAACTGATCAATTTGAAAATACGATGACCCGTAAAAATCAACAGTGCACAGGTACCGCCGAAGAATATGAATCCTAGCCAAAGCCAAAAAATAAGCCATAAATTAAAAATGTAATTTATGTGAAATATTAAATAAAAAAGACAGAGCGACATGCTAATGACATGATAATCGATAGCGTTGATTCGAATTGCGAGCAAATTAAGGAAATCATTCGTGCGGATGGGGGCCAGTGAGAGAGACAAATATGATATTATACTATATGGAGAGAAAAACAATTCGAACTCAGAATTTGACACATTTTCCCATCCCAGACAAAGTGACATGACGGAATCTACCAGAAAATGATCGAAATAGAGTTCAAAAAAGTTGAAATCAACACATCAAATCTTTATTTAGTATAACTGAAATTTGTTCGCCCGCTCTGATACGGAGTGCCTCAAAAGCGCCTTCCGTCACTTCCACACTTTCTTCCTGCAGAGAAAAGATTTGCTATGATTAAAGCTGTCCCCCATGTCATGCCATATGTAAATAACACTTTTGAGCAGGGTTGGCAAATAAATCTTTATCTAAAAATGATGATTTTGATTAAAATATTTCAGTCAACTGTGACAATGCATTAGTATAAGACCCCGTTTACACGGATTTTTTGTGACGACTCTACAAAAAGAAAACGTTCAATAAATTGAGTAAAAATGTTCCATATTTATGAGAAAAAGTGGTCAATTATACATCTTACCTAGGCGAATATGCATGTCAAATTGCACAATCGTGCTTGTAGCTCATGAGTTAAAGGTATTTGAAAACTTTTGTAGTTGTCGGACAGTTGTCGGACTGTCTCCGACAGCCAGCGACAATAGCAAACTTTTTTCGAACGTTGTAAATCTTGAGCTACAAGCACGAGTCTGCAATTTGGTCTGCATATTCGCTTAGGTAGAAGGTATACTTGACCACTTTTTCTAATGAATATGGAACCTTTTTACTCAACTTATTGAACGGTTTATTGTTCTCGAGTCGTCACAAAAAATCCGTGTAAACGGGGTCTAATACTATACTTGAGTGACTTTACACCTTGCACGGGTAGTTCACGGTGGAAGCGTGCAAACGATATTTAATGCATGCAATTTCCATCAAACGTTGAAAAAACCATTAAGCGGCGTTTACACTGCGAGCTGTGCCAGCAAACTTTTTTCTGTCGGCAATGGACATTTTGTCACGACAACGCACAAATTTTACAGAAATCTCGCCTGTGCCGACAAAAAAGCCTCGTTCAACAGAAACCGAACCGACAACGAAAATATGACGAAAAAGCCTCGTTCAACAGAAACCGAACCGACAACGAACATTTGGACGGATTGGCAAGTGTGATCATTTTTGGAATGAGGTATGAATTGCGGCATTTTGAGCAAATATAGGGCAGCCTCCCGTAAGACACTAACGCATCGAATTACCTACCTTCTCGAATTATCCCCCCTCCCGCGTGAATCACCTACCTCCTCGAATTATCCCCCCTCCCGCGTGAATCACCTACCTCCTCGAATTATCCCCCCGCGTGTATTACCTGCCGGGTCAAATGACCCCCCCTCCCGCGTGAATTACCTACCTCCTCGAATTATTCCCCCCCCCGTGAATCACCTATTCCCTCGAATTAACCCCCCCACCCCCGCGAATCACCTCTGTTCCCTCGAATTACATGAAATTGTTAGTACTGTTTTCTTTTGCAATCATGTGTTGAATTTTTTTTATTTCTGCATTAAACGGATATTTGTGAAGCAAAGCCGACAAAAATGAAAATGTATGAAATGAAAATTATGAAGGATCATAGAACAATAATGAAACATGAAATAAATAGTAAATGCAGAATTGTGATCGATCGATCGATCGATTGAGGAAACAAACATGAGACTATATGAAACATGAAATAACAAGTGCAAAATGTGTATTGAGTTCTAGTATGGTTTTTTTTCTCAAAAAACTAATATTTCACAAAAGTGAAGTGAGAGAAGTGAAATGGAACTCAATGCACGCTTTTGCATTCACCTTTCTCAATGAAAAAATAATTTTTTCACTTTTATTTTATATATGTGGTCGGTCGGATTGGGAGGGAGCGGGAGCGAATTTTTGGGATCGGTATTATAAATTTGGTCGGATTGGGAGGGAGCGGGAGAGCAAATTTTTGGATTGGTATTTTTTCCGATTTCGGATTGGATGTTATTTGAGCCGTTGGAAATAGTAGCCAAAATTTTGCCCGCTGCTGCGAGCTTGATTGCTGAGCGATTGGGTGGGGGGGCAACTTCACTTAAAATTGGAGACTCTGAGACATGGATTAGGGTTGGAACGATATGACTTTTCTATATACAATATTTGATATTTTATACTGAAACTCGATATTCTATATCGATACGATATGGACTCTCAATATGAGATATGAAAAAATGCTCAATATTTGAGATATCGATATTCAATATTTTTTAAAACTTTTCGACATTGATATTCGATATGAAAAAATAGTTGATATTCGATACAATATATCGTCCCAACCCCAACACGGACAGCAACTTTTGGCAACTATTTTACAAGTTATCATTCGCTGGCGGCGCAGATTTTCATCGTACGATAATTCAACATCAGAAATTGGCCCACGCAGAAGCTGCCTTTCCTGGTAATCTAATTTGCCCTCGTTTTGCACCCACTCTACGAGGCGATTTCTTCTATCCTTGTAACTCCTGGACACTTACGCCGAGTAGAAAGACGTGCGTGGAGGCTGTTCAGTCCATTTGCTAGCGCCATGCTGCAACTGCACAGAAAAGTTTAATGGGGCTATTATGTTATAGGCATATGGTTATCAAGGATTTTTACCAATCCTAGTAGGGGTGAGATAGATATGTAGAAAATGGGTTGTGGGCCTTAGGGGTGGTTTGGCGGCACCTGGGGGGTGGCAAAATTGTCTTTTTCAAGGTGTAGAAGGCATAAAGGGATAGCTGAACACCAGACACCAACCCCACCGAAAACAGACCCTGTACCAGTACGCATGTAAACCTACTATACATGTTTAGAAAGAAAATTTGCCGTACCATACTGTCTACAGTGATACTATTCTGCCAATGTTGCTGGGGGAAGCTAACATTATAATATAATATAATAAGTATGTTTTTGGTTGTCCAACATAAATGGCTAGGCATTGCTAACTTTTTTTCTTCTTGCCATTTTTTTCTGGCCTGGCTCTCTTTGCCATCTGGTGCCATTTTTCTTGGATATAATTACACGCATGCCGAGTGTAAATGCAAAATATCTGACCCCCCCCCCCCCAAACACACCCCACTCTCAAATGTGAAGCGAGTTCCCCTTCGCCGGTTATGAATCCAGTTGTGCAACAACAGCACGACCTCTATAATCAGGTTGATGGACGTTTCTAACAGGGAAATCGGCGAACGCATCATCCGGAATTGTCCAGTCAAGTGCCCGAATACATGTTCTATAATTATTCGGGCACTGGAAAGTCTGAGAGTAATTATAATTTAATTTGAAATTTTTTTAAAATGTGTCTTTTATTTAGATATGTCCATCCCCTCGACGCTCCAGACAGTATTTCTAGGTGGTCAACATATAGACCCACTGAACATGTAAACTAGTGATGGAAAAGCGCCAGAAAAAAAGGCGCCAGGCGCCAAGGGCGCTATTTGGAAAGTGGGCGCCAAGCGCCAAGGGCGCCACAGAAAAAAGGCGCCAGGCGCCAAGGGCACCATTCGGAAAGTGGGTGCCAGGCGTCAATGGCGTCACGGAAAGAGGGCGCCAAGCGCCAAGGGTGCCATGGCGCCATTTGGAAAATAGGGTGCCAGGCGCCAAGGGCGCCAGGATAAATAAGCGCCTACAACACCCTGCATGTGCTAAAAATGTTGCTACATCACCGTGGACACGCATTTATACATTACTTCTTAATTCACGTTCACCAGGAGGTAATGAACAAAAACAACACTAGCAACAAAAATTTTTTTAATAAAATCTACATGACGAATTCAAACACAATGGAAATTGTCATTTGACAACATCCATTCACTTCAAATAGGATTTTCCAATAAATGTTTCCTTGAAATGGACAAAAACGGAATTGCAATGATTTGAATGTGTTTATTTATGATTTTGCAAGTTCGACAGTCCATCATTCTTGTATTCTCATCCATCAGACACATCTGATAAACCGTTGGATGAATGATTTGCACCCACATTTACACAGCACTCACCTTGAAAAGCTGGCGGCGCCTTTGTGGCGCCCTTTTAAAGCAGGGCGCCAGGCGCCAAGGGCGCCACCGAAAAAGGGCGTCAAGCAAGCACCAAGGGCGCCATGGCGCCTTTCAGAATGTGGGCGCCACAGGAAAAGGGCGCCAAGCGCCAAGGGCGCCACCGAAAAAGGGCGTCAAGCAAGCACCAAGGGCGCCATGGCGCCTTTCAGAATGTGGGTGCCACAGGAAAAGGGCGCCAAGCGCCAAGGGCGCCACCGAAAAAGGTCGTCAAGCAAGCACCAAGGGCGCCATGGCGCTTTTCAGAATGTGGGCGCCACAGGAAAAGGGCGCCAAGCGCCAATGGCGCCATGGCGCGGCGCCATTTGGCGCCCTGAAATGGCGCCAGCGTCATGGCGCCATTCCATCACTAAACTAATGTAAACCAAATCTACATTATTGAATTTACTTATTTATCACCGATAATCATTTTAAAAATCGCGATCCCAATCCTGAAACCTCAATCTCGAAACCCCAATCCCGATCCCGAAATCTCAAAAAGTGAATCCCGATCCCGATTAGGGTTCAAACGGGATTGACTATTCGGGATCGGGATCGGGATCGGGATTCACTTTTTGAGATTTTGGGATCGGGATCGGGATTGGGGTTTCGGGATCGGGATCGGGATCGGGATTGGTTTTTTAAGATTTCGGGATCGGGATCGGGATTGGCCGGGATTGGGGTCACGGGATCGGGATCGGGATTGGGATAGGCATTTTTCCGGGATCGGGATTGGGTTCTAGGGATAGAGATTTTGGCCATTTTTCTGGCATCGACAGTTGTTCATAAAGGTGTCAATACACTGTTGGATGCCAGAAAAGTGGCATGAAATTGTCGCTGGGGTTTGCATCCACTTTTTTGCATGCAAAAACGTCATTATTTCACTTTTTATAATTTCCACTAATTTTTCCGGGATCGGGATCCCGGACTTGGGAGTTTCTTGGGATCGGGATTTGAAAACTTTCGGGATCGGGATTGGTATTTTTGAGATTTCGGGATCGGGATCGGGATCGGGATTGGGGTTTCGGGATCGGGATCGGGATTGGTAAATCCCGGAATTTCACGGGATCCGGGATCGGGATCGGGATCCCGTTTGAACCCTAATCCCGATCCCAAAAAGTTAATCCTGTTTGAACCCTAGTTTTGGATGGGTAAAGGCTCTCTCTCACACCCCACTTAAATGATAAAAACATTGTATGCTAACCTCGTATTGAACAAATGATGCTTCAAGAGGAGCGGATTTGTTCGTGATGAGCGGAAGGGAGTCAGGAGGCGAGTTTCATAGGGGAAGCCCGCATCCGCGACAAAGAATGGCAGCAGAAAATTGGCGCGGACATTGGGGTCAGTGCCCGGTAGGTGCACAGCCCTCGGCCAACAGAATCTTCCATCACTGCAATGATTTTAGTGGGGGTGTGTCGGTGCACAAGTAAACCCGGTGGACAAGTAGCAAAAGTAGTATTTAGTACCCTTATATCGTTTGGTATCAAATGGCCACACAAATGGAACCAATAATATAAAAATGAACGATCAAAATCGAAAATTCCAGTTGGAAAAGTATATTGTTGTCAAAAGTAACAACAATTTTGTCAAATGGAAATTACCGAAACTAACTAAAACGTCTGCTTGAACTGTGACATTTGGAAAATTGCCGCATCGGGTACCGAGCCACAGATGCCGGAATGCCACCACAAAATTGTCCCAGACGCATCACAAGCCGCCAATAGTTGTTTCCCAAAACCCCCTTTATAGGTGTGAAACAGTGTGCCGCTTTCTGCGTAATGGGGTAACCTTGCACAGACTGTGACCACAATGAATAGGTGAGGCGGCGACATCGCCATTCAGAAAAATTGAAAGTTAAAACTTTTTGATGTCAAAATACCGTGTGAACCACAGGTCTCCTAGATTTTGAGGGTCACAGGGGGGGGGGGGCGAAAAGTTGCTGCACTGTGAACAGGTTGCACTCATGCACTGGTAGTCAACGTGCTCTGGGAGTAGACCTATATGCACTGAGAGTTTACGTGCACTGGCAGTTTATTTATTTACATGCACTGAGGCACAGGCTCTATCCATAGATAGCTGAGCAGTTTTGGGGGGTTATCGCTGCAGCACCCCCCCCCCCCCACTGGAGACTAGGGTTCAAACGGGATTGACTTTTCGGGATCGGGATTGGCCGGGATTGGGGTCACGGGATCGGGATTCGCATTTTTTCGGGATCGGGATTGGGGTCTTGGGATAAAGATTTTGGCCACTGTTCTGGCATCCACAGTTGTTCATAAAGGTCTCAAAACACTGTTGGATGCCAGAAAATTGGCATAAAATGGACGCTTGGGGTTTGTGTTAACATTTTTGCATGCAAAAATGTCATTTATTATTTACACTAATTTTTCCGGGATCGGGATCCCGGACTTGGGAGTTTCTCGGGATCGGGATTTGAAAATTTTCGGGATCGGGATTGCTAAATCCCAGAATTTCACGGGATCCGGAATCGGGATCGGGATCCCGTTTGAACCCTACTGGAGACCGACCCCTGGTGTTGATGAATACATGAGATAGGGCGAACCTGCTGGCGCTTTAATTCACACAATTTTGCCATCAATACTGCCGCAGACACCCGGCATTTTGGCCTTCTTATAAAACTCGTTCATCACTGCGGCGACCTCGGTTTCGTCAGCACCGAAAAAATTGTGATTTCTATCTTCCCGACGCTGATCCAGTAAATAATTCCGCAGAGAAGTCGCCACGCGTGGCAGCATCACGCTGGCAGTTGCAATTCCAATCTGGTAGTTGCAAAAATTCAGATGCATATAAAGTTGTATTTTTAAGAAGAACAATATTACAAAAATCTGCTTTTTTGAACATAACATGATATTACGGTGTACCCCCCTCCCCAATGCGCCAGCTATCTATCTATCTATCTATCTATCTATCTATCCCGAGTTGAAATTTTTGGTTTACTATCCCCCAACCCCCCACCCAATCAGCCAGCTAGCTACCTACCTACCTACCTACCTATGTCAAGCGATTTTTGAGAAACCATACAATGATTTTCTCTCAAAATCTCTATTTTTCATACCTTTTTATATTTATATTTTCACCGCGAAAATAAGTACTTCATGCGTCTAACTGCCTATTTTCAGCTATTTGTAGTACTATATGTCCTTATATACCCATTTTTATCGATTTTTCACCTACTTTTTAGCGATTTTTCTCCTTTTCCTCCCTTCAATGGCTATATTTTGAACCCCCGCGAACCCCCCCCCCCTAATTTTTATCCAGCTATCTATCCCTGCGGAGGAGCGATTTGCTATCTATATGAACCCCCGCGGGGGTCCAAATCTACAAAACCGCTGGGCAAAAAGGGTAATCGAGATCTGGATGAAACTCTCCACCGAAACTCCCAGTACACGTTGCATTCCAGTGCATGTCAACTCTCAGTGCACGGGAACTCTCGATGGATGTTTGTACCCTTTTCATTGTGCAGCGCGACTGACCGAAAATTTGCACCACCGGGCTGCATGCATTTTTGAATATTTTTGTCTTGCTATGCAAAATTAAAATTCGGAAATTGGAAATGAAAACCAAATTTTTAATTTTGCATATAACTACAAAAATTTTTTTTAAATGTATTCATCCCCGGGGTCTGGCTGGGGGGGGCATAGAGGATATCGGCGGTAATATTTTAGGGGGGGGGGGGGGTGGGTACGCCTAGGGTGTCAAAAAATTCTTTTTACGGAAAACGGAAACAGAAACGGAAAAAATTATTCAGCAGCCGGAAAACGGAACGGAAAAGGGAAAAAAATTTCAGCGGCCGAAAAACGGAAAAAGAGGCCGGAAAAACTGAAACGGAAAAATCAAATTTGCACTGAAATGGAAAAACGGAAAATGGATAAAATGTGCTGAAATTTTGCTGGAAATGGAACAAAAGTGCAGTAATTTTGCTGGAAACAGAAATTTTTTTACATCATTGACAATCTGCATGAATTTTTACCAGTTTGGCTGATCAGAAAACAGAAAGTTGAGCCAGAAAAAGGTAAAATGAGGCGGAAAATGGAAAAAAGGTGGAAAAACTGGAAATTTAGCCGGAAAATGGAAAAAAGGCGGAAAAACTGAAATGTTAGCCGGAAAACGGAAAATGAGCCGGAAAAGCGGAAACGGAAAAAAAGTTGCCGGAAAACGGAAAAAAATTTCAGCAGCCGGAAAACGGAATGGAAAACGGAAAAAAATTAGCCTGCGGAAAACGGAAACAGAAAACGGAAATTCGACACCCTAGACGCCAAAGTTTTCATCGTTATAACTCTTCAATTGCTCAGCGAAATTTGTCGAAAATATATTATATATTCGGTCAGGAAATGGTAGAGTTACGGCGCTGCAAATTCTGCACTGGGAGTTTGAGTGCACTAGTTTACATGCACTGGGAATTTACGTGCACTGGGAGTTTACATGCACTGAGAGTTTACGTGCACTGAGTCATATAGACTCAGCGAGATCTAGTTGTCTGACACCACAAATATTAATTTTTCATGACAAATACAGTTGACAGCAGTACATTTTTTGTCATCACACCCAGCAGCAGTTTAATGTCAGCTTAAAAATCAACCAAAAAAATTCCAAAGAACGAATATAAAAAATTCAACACCTACCTTGTATTTGTGAGCCAGCGCAGTAAGCGATGGGCCATCAGCCAGATATTCGAGAAGAAACGACAACTGTTCGCTCACACTTATTGTGTCCCGCCTTGTTTGTTTTGGTTCAGGTTGACGGCTTTTGACACCATCAAGTAGCTCTTGGTACTCTGTCGGTGTCAACTGAAATGTGAAATTCAAAGAATCGCTATAAAACATGGGGGGTATTCTATATTTCTACCCTCCGGGGGGGTTGGATAGATTGCAAATCGCTCCTCCGGATGGATAGATAGCTGAAAATTTTTATGGGGGGGGGGGTTTGGGGTGAAGGTTTTGGGGTGAGGGTTTTGGGGGGCGATTAGGGGGCAGTTGGGGGGGGGGGGTTTGGGGGCTATTGGGGGGCGTTTGGGGGGTGGTATCAGCGGGGGTTAATTATATAGGCATAGAAGGGAGGAATGGGAGAAAATGGCTAAAAGTATGTGAAAAAATGGCTATAAATGGGTATACAAGGGCATATAGTAATAAAATAGCTGAAAAAAGGCGGTTAGACACATGAACTAGTGATTTTGGAGGTGAAAATCTGTTTAAAGGTATGGAAAATGGCGATTTTGAGCGAACATTTGGTTATATAGTTTCTTGAAAATCGCTCCAGACAGATAGCTGGCCAATTTTTTGGGGGGTGGGGGTAGGGTAACCCCCCTTTCCTATGCCTGATAAAACAAACTTACATTTTAAAGAAGGAATTGAGAAAATTGTGACAACTAACTCGGAGACAACCTTGGAACAATTCTACATCTATTTCTCGGTATCTCACCAGCCCATTTTGGAACCACCCGTTACCATTGGTGCGCATGTTCTCATGGCCAGGGCGAACCCAGTACCGCCTGTGGAAGCGCCCTGATATGACCAACTCTTGCAATTTGACCCTTGTTCTTTCCAGTTGCCGCACGACTTGTTGGTGTGCATTCTCATTTCTGATAGCAGCGAGCTCCTCTACAGCCAATTCGAGAACAGCAATTTTGTTCCTTAGGCGAGTCCTTTTCTGCGCGAATGTAATCCGATATGCAGTTATTCCTTGAAAAATCCACCCACGCCCAATTTCCCCCCTTGAAATTTCGCCTACATAGTGAGTGACAAATGGCGCCATTCGTAGGCGTCACGCCATGGCGTCATTGGCGTTGGCGTCAGCGCCATGAAATGCTATATTTGTATGTAAATGTACTTACAAATACAGCAAAAAACGCATGGTAGAGAAAATTTTGAAGGATTTGTGCTACATGGGAGCAATAAGGTGATATTCCTAATGTATGGTAGCAAAATGCGCGCTTGCGCGCAAAAAATTTTGCATCACACCTTGCAAAATCATACCAAAACTTGCATTTCCTGTGTTTATCATGTCTCACCCTGGGAAGGGGGTAGGGGTTGCAGGCCCCCCCCCCTGGATACGGCCCTGAGTAAAAAAGAACAACTCATATTTGTAATCATTGTAAACCCAGGTACACTGAAACATTTCCTTGAATCTAAATTTAACTTTTTCCAGTTTTTTTCTTCAAAAATCCAAGCCAAATGACATAGAAGTGAAAATAATTGCAACTCACCCTCCGTTTGTTTTTAAATTCATCAACATTCACCATGTTCCAATTTTCACCACCGCCAGGATTGGCCCCTTGCAATATTTCATTGCGGCGCACGCGTGATGGCCGATTTCCACTGCCAGGATTGCCCCTTTGCAATTTTTCATTGCGGCGCACGCGTGCCGGCAAATTATATTGCGGCTCATTGCGCTGCATTTTGAATATTGGTGATGAAATGCTGCACATATTACTATACCATACAAAGTCAGATATACCTGTATATGTTGACTCAACCATTTACAGCAGTGGTCTCGAAGGGCAGGGAGTTGGTGGGGGGTTACTCCCCCTCGAAACTGCCGAGCTAGCTAGCTATCTATCTATCTAGGGATGGCCAGCGGGTTTTTTCAAGCTCTTTTTTAAAAAAAACGCCGCTTTTTTTTAAAAAAAGTGCTGGCAAAATTTTTAGTACTTATGCACTAGGTATTTTGCAAAATTTTGCGCGCAAGCGCGCAATTTCACACACAATTTGAAATTGGTGGTTGTTTTCATTGGTTTTGTGGTCTTTTTAGTCATTGCTTCTATTCCTGCATGCTATCATGTAATAATAAGTTGTGATATGTTAGTTAGTGTAGTATATTGAATATTCAGCCAATGTGCTCCCACATACTTCTATAGTGGGAAACATTAGTCTCAATGTATTAGCCTTCTCTTATAGCCTTATTTATAAGCACTATTTCATGCCTAATTTCACTTGAAGTCACGAAACATTAACAAACAGCAATATACATAATGAGTCAACATAAAAAAGCAGAAATTACCACTAATCATGTTCTCCCATGACTACACAGCCATTCTATGGCTATATATCATCACAAGTACTGCCACTTGTCTGATATACCTGTATATAATGATACAGAACCATATTTGGGAGCTTTTTGGGGAACATCTCGACATTTTTTGGAAAAAAGTGCATTTTTTTTTAAAAAGCGCTTTTTTTTAAAAAAAGCGGGACCGTTAAAAAAGCGCTTTTTTCCATCCCTATATCTATCTATCTATCTATCTATCTATCCCGGAGGCCTCTGAGCTATCTATCTATGTATGCCAGAGGCAAATTTTTTGGCTACTACCCCCACCCCCCCCCCCAAATCGCCCAGCTATCCCGCAAACCCCCCCCCACAATTTTTTAAGCTATTTATCCCTCCGGAGGAGTGATTTGCTATCTATATAAACCCCCGCAGGGGTTCAAATCTACAAAACCAACCCCTGAAATTAACAGACCGGTTTTAGACTTTTATCGACTGGGAACGGGGGCGTGGCTGGCAGTAGAGGCTCCTCGTCAGGTTTGGGAACTGTTTGAGCGGGAATTTGAGCCGCAGCCAGCGCAGTGCTGCGTCAACATTCCCAGGGAGGCCTGTAAAATTTAATGGACGCCGGGTTATTAGGTGTTTTTACATGTGTTGATTTCCATTAAAAGTACACAAAAATTTAGTTAAACCGTGGATTTTACTTATAGGGTCCAGGGTTATAGTCCATTTAAGTTCCCGAGATACAGTGGTAAATCGCAATTTTCAGATTGAAAGTGAACATATCCATGAACAGTCCCCTATGAAAAATGGGACATTCACGTTGAAGATGCATAACTATATCTTAAACTGCCGGAGTTTCATTTTGAAAATGCACATATCCAAAAATAGTTCAATTTCCAAAAGTACACACGTGAATTGTCGGGCCATTGCTAGACTTTAAAATGCGATTTTGAAAAATTTAACATTGTGGATATGTGCATTTTTGGATATGTGCATTTTTGCTAGACTTTAAAATGCGATTTTGAAAAATTTAACATTGTGGATATGTGCATTTTTGGAATGAAATTACCCAGGGACATTCCAGGATTTTTGAGTGGGGGGCTGTTTGTTTACAGGGGCCGGCGATCGGGGGGGGGGGGGGGGGGGCTCAGCCCACCCTAAAATTTTTCTACATATAGGGATGGAAAGGCGTTTTGGTGCTATTGGCATCTGACAATACAATGCATGGGAAAGAAATTGCGCGCTTGCGCACAAAAGTTTTAAGAAACATCGAAAAAATATAGGAAAAGTTACATTTTTGTACTTTTTATGTCTCACCCAGGAAAGGGGGCCCCCCCTGGATACGTCCTTGAAAGTACCCATGTGACACATCAAAGCTGAATTTGTGTGTAAAAATATAAAAAGAAATCCAAAAAACAGACCACTTAGACGGACAATTTCGTGACCTTCAGGTGCATGCGGCTCATTCTCCAGTATTCCTAGATGTACTCCACAGTGTCGCATCAAATTGAATATATTGACTGCATATGTCCCGAGCAGATCTTCAATTCTGTCGAGTCGCACTGCGAAATCGTATATCGGCACAATATGCACATCACATGCTGCAAAAAAATTTCAAAATATAATTAAGAAAGTACACACAGCATTAGGGATGGCCAGTGCATTTTCTCAAGCACTTTTTTTTAAAAACGGCGCTTTTTAAAAAAAGAGCGCTGGCAAAAAATTTTGTACCTATGCACTAGGTATTTGGTAAATTTTTTTTCTGCGCAAGCGCTCAATTTCACATACACAATACCACTGGTGGTTGTTTTCATGGTTTTGTGTATTTTTAGTGTCACTGCTTCTATTCCTGCATGCTATCATATAAAAATGTGTCAAATGAAAAACAGTGAAAAATGGCTATTTTTCACTGTTTTTTTTCACTTGACACATTTTCAAGTGATTTTCAGATATGAGTGAAGTGAAAAAAGTTCACTAATGTCATTGCGCAACTTTTTTTCATTTTACTCATATCTGAAAATCACTTGGAAAAGTGTCAAGTGAAAAAAACGGGCATGTGCGTATCGGGCACGTGTGCGTATCAGGCCTGCCCCGACAGCACACCTAGTATGAAAACCTACCATAATTTGATAAATAAAATTTTGAGATAAATTTCGTAATTAATCAACTCGTAGTAAAAAAATAAATAGGTATAATGATAAAAAATTGTATAATTTTTAGTTCGTTATTCAGATGGGTCATGGTAGGTTTTTAACTAAGTGTGGTGTCCGCCGAGTATACACGGTTCGACGGTACGGTAATTGGTCAGGAAGCCAATAGAGTAGGAAGCCACATCAGTGAACTTGATCGGAAGAAAACGTGTTGTGGTTTTATAGACCGCAAATTTGCACCGTAGTCCTGATAAATATGATGGAATATGGAAGATCGCATCGTGCCTACACACTAGTTTTCACCAAAACATTTTAAAACTAACAAACCCACGTTCAACGCATTTGAGTTTGTCGGAATCTGTTATCGATGCTAATCTCTATGAACTGCAGTCGACGGTGACCTCATTCCGGAAAACTGAAATACCGTATTTCCTCGAAATACCCCCCTTAAAATGGGCACTATGTATTTGTGGTCCGGGAAATGCATATAACAGACGTTCAAAACACTTACTGTGTTACGTTAGAACATCGTTTTTACCATCTACATCCTTATATATGGCTGTAAAAACTTATAAATGGTGGTTATTGTTGCATTTTTCACGTTTTTCTCTCAAAATTTCCACTCTGAAAAAATAAACCCCCTGGGGGTATTTCGAGGAAATACGGTACGTCAAACGCTGATGCTGAATTTCAAAATTAAGGTAGAAAACTAGTGTGTAAACTCCAGCGACATTACACCTTACGATGAAATCTACCATATCCCATCTGAATAAAAGAACAAACGTAATTTTTTTTTCATCATGTTTATCAAATTGCTTTGAAAAATATGATGAAATTTTTTTGTTTGTTCTTTTATTCAGATGGGATATGGTAGATTTCATTGTAAGGTGTTATGTCGCTGGAGTTATATGCATATAATGCCTTACAGGTTTCAAAAATGAACGTCTGAAATTTCATTTACCAAGCCAGAATATAGTTTAATGATGCAAAATTGTACCAAATTCGATGCGTTTAGAATTATCAGAACAGATAACACACAGGGGGCAGTGGAACCCTGTAAAATGTTATGTATTTGAAATGAAAAGTGGCTGATGGAATTACCAATTGTAGAATGTCAAATGCGCAGTAAAAGAGAAATCTACTGGGCATCGTACATGACAGGACATTTTACAGGGAAGTGGCCACAGAACACTAACGTAGATACAAATTTCAACCATATGCATAATTTTCGAAAGCAAGACGGATAACAGACAAATCTAAAATATTACACCAATCACCGGTAATTTATGACCTTTCAAAAAATTATGCAACCAATGCTTAGGCCCGAAATGTACGACACAAAGAGGAATCGGTACTCGGGAAATCCCTTTCTTTGACATTAAATATCTATGTAAACTAAATAAAACTCTAACGTAGCAGTCAAAAATTGAGACGATTTTTATGTAATAAATTAAAGAGCGCAGTGCAGCGATAAAAGTTGGTCCGACAGTCAGGTATTTTAGCATTTCATCACAAATGTTTATGCAACGTGTGTGGAGTCTTTTATAGGGTGCCAGGATGTACTTTTTGATGAAATACGGTAAGAACAGGTATTTTAATGTGTGATACATACTAGGGTTGGCAAGCGATTTCAAATATCCGATTATTTTTAAAATAGCAGCACCTGATCAGATGTTTTTAAAGCGCTGGCAAATTTTTCGGAACTTATTCACAAGGAAAAATGCAAAAATTTTACCTTGTGAATAAGTTCCGAAAAATTTGCCAGCGCTTTAAAAACATCTGATCAGGTGCTGCAAACACGCAGTTTCACAGATTGGATAAGTAAGTTGCTTGTTTTCACTGCTCTTACAGTAATTTTGGTGTTGTATCGTTTCTTTCTGTGCGCACAAAGCGTGCTGTCTGGTCAGAAGATGTGACAGTGCTCTCTGCAAGAACATGCAATTTCTGCCAACAAAATTGCAAATGGACCATGAAATGTGAATCACACAGCAAATATAAGAAATAAACTGCCGTTAAATTTGATGAAAACAAACTTTCAAGCTTTTACAAAGTTCTATTTTAATTTCGTATATTACCACAGAAGGCATAAGAGAAAATACTGGCTATCAATTATATGGCGTTTATATTCATCTAAATAATATCCCCTCAAAGGTAAGATCAGAAAAAGTAGAACTCATTTTGACTCCAGCGTAATAAAAATTAGATTTTATTATTTTAAATCGGGCAGCTTAAAAATAGCTTTTTATACAACCCTAATACGTACAGAAATGTAAAATGTACAATGTTTCAACGATACACACAATAAACAGTTTTTTTATAAACACAAATGAGAAAGATTCTTCTCAAAATAGACACTTAAAATCGGAATAGGTAAAAATTCTGCGAAATTCTGATGGCTGAAAACTAGCATATCAAATTGAAATCTGCCAATACATAAGCGCACAAAAGCAGCGGACACCCTAATACATAATGCACCGTATTTTCTTGAATAATTCCACCCCGTAACCTCCCCCCCTTTAAGACGAGTGAGGGAAAACGATACCCCCTCGAATAATTCACCCATTACGAAATTTCATCAATTTGTTTTGTCCGATTTTAAGCAAAATGGCATGCTATTGTGTTAATAAAGCATATATCGTGAAATGAGTCGATAGAAACATGCTTGTAATTTTGATAAAATAAAAACTCCTCCCCTTGAATAATTCCCCACACAAAAAAGTCTGAAGAAATAATACCTAATTCCTCCCCTTGAATAATCCGCCCTCAAAAAAGTCTGACGGAATAATAATTCCCCAGGGGAATTATTCAATCAAATACGGTATGTCCATTCTGTGCGCCTATGTACATAAAGATCACAGCGTAGAGTATTTCAATCAAGCCTTGGTCCGTTCCATCATGTTTGCTGAACTATTTACGTTACACGAAACATAATATTTATCCAGGAAAAATTGATCTAGTACTCGAAAATACTCAGGTTGATAGGTATTTACTCGATCAGAGTACTCAAAAAGCAAACCTACCATACCACACACGATCAACGATGGAAAAAACACAGAAATTGAACACAGAAACTCATTGAGTTTCTGTGTTTTTGTTTTACACAGAAACACGGAAACTCATAAATTTTGAAAAACTCAAAACTCAAATGAGTTTTTTTTTGGAGAACACAGAAACACAGAAACACGGAAACACAGAAAAGTTTTTTGAGTTTTTGTGTTTTTTTCAGCGAAGCGGTTGAATGCACATTAATGCCCATGGGGGTATTTCGAGGTGATATGGTAGTTGTAGTTCAAATCAATTCCGTAGTCTTCCATGCAGTGCACATCCATTGAAGAATTTTGGAGTACTGCGTAAATTGTCATTTCTGGGCATTTTGTTGCTGGTGTTGTGATGTTGATGTCCTCATTGTGGACATTTTTATGGACTTTTTTGACACTTGAATGAATACACAAATGTTATGTGGGGTTAAAACATGTGCAAAACCAATATTTTATAAGAAAACCACTGTTTCCAGATCGAAATGCTGTAAATCAAAAATTTTTGGGGGAAAACTCGAATTTTTTGGAAAAAATCGAGTTTTTTTTAGAAAAAACTCAAAAAACTCGAGTTTTTACAAAAAACACAGAAATAAAAACAGAGTTACTCAAGTTTTTTTCAAGAAAAAACTCAAAACACAGGTATTCGTTTTTGAAAAACTCAAAACACAGAAAGTGTTTTTTTTTGGAGAACTTACCCATCGTTGCACACGATACAATTTTTTTCGGCCGCAATACTTTCGGGAACAGACCACGCACCCCCCCCCCCGGTCATTACTCGTTTGGAAGGTCACATTCGTACTAAACAATCAGAACGGAAACGATTGGATAAAACGTTAAGCGGAATCTATCACAATATCTACAACTATTTAAACGAAGAAAACCGGCTCTCCGATACGTGCAGGGACGTACCCAGAATTTTTGAGCGGGTACCCATTCCTTGGCGCCGAGAATGACCCGTTTGCGTTAGCACCATTGAAAGAACGAATGTATGTAAAGTGCATACATGAGGCACCTGGCACCTCATTGACTGCATTTTCAGTGTATTTATTTTACACTTTATCATAGATGCATCTTCAATAACGAACCTCTTGAATATATGACAGAAAATTGCGCGCTCGCGCGCAAACTTTTTACAAAGTATCCTAAACATTGTTTCACTAGAACACGCCTCTTTTCTCACAACGCAAGGGGCGGGTGGCCGCCCCGGGTACGTCCTTGGATAGTAAAAATGGCATCATAATCAACCTGAACAAGCGTTTACAGAACGACCATTTCAGATTAAAAAAACCGCACAGCTGGCATGCGGAATAATTATGTCGACAGAGGAAACATGGGTTTGGCACTGCCATATTTACACGAGCGTGGTGCCTCAATCGAAACCCGACTAATTAAAAAAGGGGTCATCACCGAAGGGGTCGGCGCCGGTGGCGGGCACGGACCGGTTGGACATGACGGCCGCGTGCGACGGCGGCATCAGCGCAGAGTTCCCTTTGGTCGGGCTGGGCCGCGGCCGCGCCACCGCAGAGCCCAGGCCAGACGGCAGGTCTGCGGCGAAATTTGATACAGTGCTACGAAATCAATAAAATACCATACCTTGTGCTTAAATACCGATTTTTGAAAATTTCCCCATATTTTTTTTGGTGAACGAAACCCCGCAAACCCCCCCCCCCCCCTCTCCCTTCGACATACCAGAAAAGTTTTTGGCTATCTATCCCTCCGGAGGAGCGTTTTACTATCAGTGATTCCAAACCTAAAACCCCCCTGCTTACCTAGCTTGCATTTTCAATCCACGTCGTTTGAAAAATTGAAGAAAAAAACAATATGCTGTAAAACGAGAACCCGTTATAACGTGTTGCCAGCCATGGATGGCACCAAAACCGCAGTATTATTGTGCCTACACACACTAGGTAGTTTCCACCCTGACTTCGATGAAAACTGCACAGTTGTTAAAATGTACGTACATTTACTCGAAAAATACGCGTACGTGAGTAGGGTTCAAACGGGATCCCGATCCCGATCCCGGATCCCGTGAAATTCCGGTATTTACCAGTCCCGATCCCGAAACCCCAATCCCGACCCCGAAATCCAAAAATACCAATCCCGATCCCGAAAATTTTCAAATCCCGATCCCGAGAAACTCCCAAGTCCGGGATCCCGATCCCGGAAAAATTAGTGGAAATTATAAAAAGTGAAATAATGACGTTTTTGCATGCAAAAATGTGGATGCAAACCCCCAGTGTCTATTTTATGCCACTTTTCTGACATCCAACAGTGTTTTGAGACCTTTATGAACAACTGTGAATGCCAGAAAAATGGCCAAAATCTCTATCCCTAGAACCCAATCCCGATCCCGGAAAAATGCCAATCCCAATCCAATCCCGATCCCGTGACCCCAATCCCGGCCAATCCCGATCCCGATCCCGAAATCTCGAAAAACCAATCCCGATCCCGAAATCTCAAAAAGTGAATTCCCATCCCGATCCCGATCCCGAAAAGTCAATCCCGTTTGAACCCGTTTGAAAAAAGTAATGTACTCTTTTTTACGCGTACATTTTGAAAGTACACGCGTACAGAGAAAATGTATTTTTTTGCTCAAATCACAATTTTCTGTTGTTAAAATACGAAAAATGTGAAGAAATCATATCATTTTTCTAAATACCAAATATTCTCTAAGAAACGATATCTATGCGACGTCTTCCAGTGTAAAGCGCACTCTCACATGTAAAAAGTAGTCGTTTTTAAGTTTTCCAGGGAAAAAAAGTAATTTACTCACATTTACGCATGAGTACGAGTAAAAAAAAGTATTTTACATTTTGTATATTTTGTGGTGAGTAAAAAAATAATACTTACATTTACATATTTATACTTTTAAGAAAAATTCAGTAATTCTAACAACTCTGGAAAACTGATATTTTTTCAATTGCAAATTAATCATCACATGCAATGATTTCATTTAATTTAAATTTATGAAAGTTTAAATTTGAAAAATTAAAAGACAGCATGCAATAAGAGTAGGCTGAATGTCGTTATGTCATCATTTCAGTTTTCACCCAAGTCACGGTGAAAACTAGTGCGTGTAGGGCCATTACCCTCGCTGCAGAATTGACTAACTAGGCGTAGAAGCTCCGGAAGGCGTCAGCGGCACTGCCGGCTGCGCGGCTTGCGAGTGAATCGGCGGCGCGACGCTCCGCGGCGGGATCAATGGCGGCGCGGCGGCACCCAACCCGCCGGCTGCCACGTTTTGCTGAGTCCCGTTACTGACATTACATCATCATATCGTTACTGACACGGGAAACACGTAAAGCAGCGTTTACACGGTTTCGTGTGCAGACAAAATGTTTTACAAAATTAAATGAAAAAGTTCCATAAGTTGGGAACAAACTTTCATATCTGCAAGAAAGGGCAGTGAAGTATTTTTCCGAACCAACAGCTGAAATTCATTTTCAAATGCATATATGCCTTCAACAACGGGCTCAATTTTTTTTTTGCAAATCAGCATGTGTGTAGACTTAACTAGTGAGTACACTTCACTACTTTTTATTGCAGATATGGACGTTTATTCCGGAATTATGGAACTTTTTCAAATAATGTTTGTCGGCACAGGAGTCCATGTAAACGACCCTTAAACGAATGTTTATTTGTTTTGGAATTACCTGATTGTATGCAAAATTGTTGGCCACGAATGGATTGCTTGCTGAAAATGGGGCTGGCTGCTGGCTCACAGGTGGCGCTGGCGGCGCCGCTGCGGCGTACAGAGCCTGAATATCCAAATCAGCCCCGGATGCAGAATTCTTGTTGTTTGGCACCATGCCAGTGGTAAAGTCGTCACTGCCGCGCAGCGCGTTCATGGAAGGTTTCATCTGCACACATGAAAAACGTGACCACAACAGAACAAGGATATTTCTTTTTAGCACGCACAATCTACCTGCTTCTTAATATGCGCGAACGGGTCGTTCTTATTCGATCCGGGCGCAAAGTCGGTCGCTCCATTGGTCACAGCGGCATCGGGTCCCAGTGAAAACGTGGTCTGTCCATTGGCCGCTGCTGACTGCGGCGGCGTGGGAAACGAGATGGGCGCGGCAGCTGCCGCCGGCGCCCGGCCGGGGGTCAAGATCTGGTTCAGGTCCACCAGCTTGTTGAAGGCCTCGTCCAAACTGGAGGCCGGCTCGCCGGACTTGGCCCCGCCGAATGGCGACGCGTTTGATGACCGCACTGCCGCCTGCGCAACGCGACCGAATTCGAATGAGCATGACAGAATTCATGGTAAATACTTAAGTTTGAACGTTCCAACTAGGGATGGACAGCAACGTTATTTTAACGACCGCGTTTTTCAAAACGGTTTCGATTTTTTTAAACAGTTAACCACGTCCATATCTAGTGAACTACCGTAAAACTGAAGTGAAACGAAAATTTCACAAAGTTGACGACGAGAGTGGAATTCTACATTTTGAGAGTGCCAGGGCCGTATCCAGGGGGGGGCGGGGGGGGCTGCAGCCCCCCCCCCCCTCCCGCGGCGAGACCACAAAGTGACCGGAAAATGCGACTTTTTCAACGTCAGCGTAAAAAATTTTGCGCGCAAGCGCGCATTCTTCACCAGACAAAAGGTCTTATCATCGGATTTGCTCCATGTGGCCACAAATCATTATCAATACACTCAATGTTGTGTTTTTTGCTGTTTTGTATGTATATTTACATACATATACAGCATTCCATGGCACTGACGCCAACGCCAATGGCGCCATGGCGTGGCGCCTACTAATGGCGCCAGCACCATGGCGCCATTCCGCCACTATGTAGCTAAAATTTTAGGGGGGGGGGGGCTGAGCCCCCCCCCTCGCCGGCCTCCGTAAACAAGCAGCCCCCCCCCCCCGCTCAAAAATCCTGGATACGTCCCTGGAGAGTGCAAAAGATCCACTGTACCCAGAAAGCAGGTCGAGTTAACTTTCACTCACCCCTTATGAGACAAATGTCTACCACCTTCACTACCATGAGAACGCGAACACAACGCACCTGGTGCTGCACAGTGGCCGCGGCGCCGACGGCCGTAGGCAGCAGCAGCGCTTCCGACTGCACGGGCGGCTGCTGGCTGCTGCCGAAGGACACGGCGCCGAACGAGTCGGTGCCGCACTCGGCCGGCTTGCCGTCGCTCAGCTCGCTGCCGCCGGCCCACGCGTGCTGCCTGGTCGCCGTCGCGTTACTGCCGCCGTCGAGCACCTGCGAGGACACGAATGCGTTTGACACACTGCCGCAAATTGTCGTTATAGTTTCTAAAAATTTACGTTTCTCGAAAAGTATCTATACTCGAGTACTGAGTAAATACGTTTACGTTTACTCCGGAAAAATACCTATACTCACCTTTACGCGTGCTTTTTGAAAGTAAACGAGTACAGAAAACATAGCACTGAAATGGAAAATTGAACTCCGCCATAAGATTGATTAAATTACGACTGATAAAAGTATGTCATCTCTCTCTGATGGCGTCATTGTTTTAGAGGGAAAACACATCTGTGTTAAAACTGTGTTGCATTTCAGTGTTAAAACTGAAAAAAATACACACTTACACGGTGTCTGTGAGAAAAATACCCACTTTGACGCATTTCCATGCAAAAAAATTATTTTACTTACCTTTTACGCAGCATAAAAGTAAAAAATTATACTTTACGTTTTCTGTACTCAGCGGTGAGTAAAAAAGATATACTCTACATTTACAAAGTTCAGTACGTTTGACAACTCTGCTTGCCGCTTGCGCAAACACACGCACACACCTGAGACAAGGCGCTAGTGTCAAACGGGTCATTCGAGAAGGCCGCCGGCGCCGCGCTCTTCGTGGGCACCGGCGTGTCCGACGAGGGTGCCGGCGTGGCGCCGTTGGTCTGCGAATCCGAAGTCGATTTGATCAAACCTAAACCATTGTGTCGTCGTCGTCGATCGCACTGCGAAGAGAAACGCACCGGTGGAGAGGTGAACGAATCGCCAAAGGGGTCAGTCTCGTTGCTGGCAGTGAGCCAGGCGCTGGCGTCCTGTTCGGCCGCGCTGCCGGAGCTCGGCCACTCGCCCGCCGCCGATGTTTCGAATGAGATGTCGCCCAGATGGCTGCTCACCTGCGTGCGCATCGTTTCGCGTCTTGTGTACAAAACGCTTTTACGGAAGGGATCTAGGAATGTAACTTGTTAGTTCGCTATTGAGGGGTCGTTTGGGGTGTACAAAGTTCGTCTGTTTCACACCAGTCAGTTGCACCCACGCCACGCGCCGTATACAATCGAAAAGTACATACAAGTAAAAGTATACAACGTCGTACAAAGGTGGCCGCCAACCCCGCCCGAACACCCAAATACTATGTATTTGGACCCGTACCTTCCAATTGAAAGAAAATACAAGCAAATATAATGGCGCACACTGATCCCAAAATGAGTGATTGAGACCCTTCGGGCCCACACACGCTAGTTGACATCGACACCAAATGTCAACTGGTGCCGATCCCGATTCAAAGCTTGCTGACGAGCCGACGATCGACGCTCAAACGCAAGCTTTGAATTGGGAACGGAACCAGTTGACATTTGGTGTCGATGTCAACTGGCGTGTGTGGGGCCTTACACCACAGATGTAAAATATTACATTTACTCGAAAAATACATATACTCGAGTATTGGGTAAATGCATTTACATTTCACCTATACTTTTGAAACGTACACGTGCGCAGAAAATGCATTTCAGAAATTTGCTGAATATTACTGTATGAAAAAAGCATTTTATTTACCGTATTTCCTCGAAATACCCCCCGGGGGTGATTGTTTCATAGTGGTCCCGAGAGGGGGGGGGGGGTCAAACGAGGGGGGGTATTTCGAGGGGGGGGGGTATTTCGAGGAAATACGGTACATTTTCTGCACTCCGGGTGTGAGTACAAAAGTACTTAACGTTCCTATGCATATACGTTGAAAAAGATCAGTAATTTTTACAACTCTGTCTAACACGTGCATTTCGCAGACCTGGTGTATAGACTCGAGTTCGGTCTGCATGTCAAGTAGATCGGCCACGGCGACTCCGTCCTCGACCCGTACATTTTCGTCATCGGCAGCGGCGCTTTCCGACTTGCTTTTTTCTTCAGCCGGCTCCTTCTGAGCGAAAGAGTAAATGAAAGTAAATGGAAATTGGAAATGTACGGAAAAGACGGGACATCTAAATACGTGTGAAATGATGTCCAAATTCACATTGCATTGTGAAACTAATACGGCGATAACGGAGGAACGGTGAATCAGTTTGCAGAAAGTGAATTTTCGCAAAACGTGAGCCGGAGATGTCGCCTTCCTTTGAAGTGTTGACCATCCCTTGTTGAAGGGCCTAAATTCAATAACATCGAATCGTTTTACATTCTCTCAATCATTCCGCAGTAAATCGACGTGCAAATTGTCCGCAAAACTTCCTCAAACATTTTTATTCTCAAAAACACCTCAGCGACAGTCCCCCACAAAGATTGCATTTGTAAAATCAAAACCCGAGAAACGAACGCCGTCGGCGGCGGCGACCGCGGCTCTGGCCTCGTCCACTTTCCGTTTCTTCATTTCATACACAATGTAGAACATGTCGCGGATGGCCATTACGCACGCGTCGCTCTGCGCAATTAATTTTACATTTTACATTTTACAACTGATTGCGAACGATTCGCTCGCACACGACGGCACATTTTTACATCGAAAATGCATATAATAAACAGTTGTGGACAAACGATTGGAGATCGTTTATAGGGGAGAAAATGATAGCGGCATACTCGTTGTAGACGTATAAATGACGTCTTCAGCACGTATTAGCTAGTGTTACCAAGAATGAATCCAACATAAAACAGCCTTTGAATGCTATTTGTTATCATTTGTGCTTGGAATAATGCCAGGATATTTTTTGCAGTCACGATGGTCAAATCATCGCAAAACTCACCGGCTGTATAGTCTTGATGGCATAGAACTTATTAATATTCTCCGAATCCGCATAGACAAAGCCGAACGCTCGGCCGTCGCTAATGTCACGTGCGATAAAAGATATCCTGGCCACTGGAAACGAATGCAGTATTGTGCCAGTTTTCTCATCCTTGATCTTCAATCCGTCCAAGGAGATGTTCAATAGAATGCGCTGCTTGTGCTGGCCGGAAACTTTCACCGCCGCCTGCAGTAATAAGTTAACTTTACTGTACACTGCTTGTTCGCTCAGATTATATGATTATATATTTTTTTACATTGGCTGAAAAGTAAGCGGGGCATTTTCCGTAATGCAGTTGCGTTGTGATACGATTCGATGGGACGATTTCTATATAATTAGGTACCAAAGGCGGTACACACACTAGCTGACACACGTGTGTCAACTAGGGCTGGAAAAAAACGTTTTTTTTAACTCGATGTTTTTTTTTTAAAAAAAACGTTTTTTTTTTAATAAAAAACGTTTTTTTTTTTAAAAGCTCCCAGATATAACCTTGTGTCAACATATATAGGTATATCAGACAGTGGCAATACTCTGTGATGTTATATATGACCATATAATGTCTGTGGAGCCATGGGATAGCATTATAAGTGGTGATTTGTGTCAAAAATATCCATTTTTCGTCGACATATCGTTTGTATATTGCCTTATAGTCGAATGTTCGTGACTTCAGGTAAAGTTTGGCACGGAATAGTGATCAAACAAGGTTATAAAACGAGGTTGTTACTTTGGGAGTGAAGTTACACACTGTGGAGGTACATGGAAGCACATTACCTCAATATTATATACTACAGCAACATATGACGGCTTATTAACCCATGGTAGCATATATAAATGGATACTTTGATACTAAAAATGCCACAAAACCAATGAAAACAACCACCAATGTCAATTTGTGTGTGAAATTGCGCGCTTGCGCGCAAAAATTTTGCAAAATACCTAGTGCTTAGTACTAAAAATTTCGGTCGATGTTTTTTTTTTTTAAAAAACATTTCGGACGTCATGTTTGTTTTTTTTTAAAAAACGTTTTTTTTTTATAAAAAACGTTTAAAAAAAAACATCGGCCAACCCTAGTGTCAACTCAGATTTCGGCTTCACGCGTCGCAGACCGATCTCCGAGTGCCAGGGGTCTCCTAGGGGGGGGGGGGCTGGGGGGGGGGGGGGGCTGCCCCCCCAAATCGGCCAGCTATCTATCTATCCCGAAGGCCGCTCAGCTATCTATCTATCCCGAGGCAAAATTTTTGGCTACTACCCCAAAAGACCCCCCCCCCCCAAATCGCTCAGCTATCTATCTATCTGGAGTGGTTTTTGAGAAATTTTGCCACAATTTTCGCTCAAAATCACTAATGTTCGCACCTTTTTATAGTTTTTCACCTTCAAAATCGTGCTTTCCGGCTATATACATGGTAATATACCTATTTTTAGCCATTTTATACCTACTTTTGGCTACTTTTAACTGATTATTAGCGATTTTTTCCCCTTTCTGCCTTCTTAAACTTGAAAAAGCCTATATATTGTGCCCCCCGCCAGCCCCCCCCCCAGAAAATTTTTCCAGCTATCTATCCCTCCGGAGGAGCGATTTGCTATCTATCCAGCCCCCGTGAGGGCCAAAATCCTGGAGACCCCTGCCGAGTGCACATACGGCAACGTTGAAAAAATAAAGTTCGTCAAATGGATTGAGAGATCGCTTGCGACACGTGAAGCTGAAATCTGAGTTGACACGCTTGTGTCAACTATGACACACTTGTGCCAACTATGTCAACTAGTGTGTGGGCCGCCAAAAATACGAGATCCCTTTTACGTACCTTGGCGAGGCACATGGCGTCGGCGCACATCTGGTCGCCCCTGGCGGCGCCCACGTCGCGCACCCCGATCAGTTTGGCCCGGAAGTCGACCCCGTCGCCTTGGAAACGGAACGGGTCGTCTGCGAAATGCAAACGCCATTACGCTAAGTGAACGGTAAACAACCACAGTATAGGGCATGGCAGTGGATACATTGCATTTTTGTTCATTTGGGTAGCCGTTGGGCCAGAATCACTATATTTACCAATCAGAATCGCATTCACCAGGCAAACTGCACACCCCTGCACGAGTGCCTGCGCGCGCACGCACAATCAGCTCTCGAATATATATCGATCTTTCTCAAAAATACAAACAGAACAACACATGCATAACGCATAGCAGGGACCAAAACTTCTGTAAGCTAAGCTACTATGGAAACTAGCCATAAAAGGTCTCGTACGGCACACGAAGGTTTTTTTAAATGAATACACACGACTCATTTACACGGTTTTACCGTTCTATACGCATGTAAGTAAATTGAACTCAAGTAAGCAGCGAAGTACGGCAGCCGCAGGCGCCATGTCCAGGTTTGCCAGCCGGCACAATCAACTCAAATCACACTTTGCACACAATCGCACACACACACACACACACACACCTCTCATGAACCTATTCGGGTCATCTAATGGCAGCACTATGGGCACATTGGGCTGGCGGCGGGCGTGCCTGCCGCTGGCGGCGGACACGCGCGGCGACATGCTCGCCATCGAGACGAACTTGTCCGCCAACGTCGCCGTGCCGTCGGACGGGGCGTAGTGCTTCTCGTACAGGTAGCTCACGGTGCTGCTGCCGCTGCAGCCGGGCGCCGGCGCACCGCCCGCGTGCGCCATGCATCACAGAAGGTTGGTCGATTGGTTTAGTTGACCGCTTCGAATTGATAGTCTGTTTCTGGTGGTTGGATAGATGGTGGCTGGGTATTTTCGAGTGTTGCGGCCGCTGGAAAACTCTGGCACTTTGGCACCGGATTTGGCTGTGTGAGAATAGACACATTCGCAGCACTACGCACATTTCAGGGTGGGGTGATGTGCGCGGTAGCGTCATGTGGTCCGTGTTTGAAAACACTAAATAGTGAATCACTATTCACAAAGTATTTGCGTACTCTGTACACAGAGCGCTATGAATAGTTTACACCACGTATTCAACCTAGGGTTCGCGCAGTTTTATGCATAAATACATCACAGAACCGCCACTAACGCTCAGAATGTAAACAGCTACAGCGCCGAATTTTAAACATCGATAAGGGACTACAGGGTGTCCATATTTTTAACCTTTGAGAAAATTTGTTTCGCGACACGCGCATTGGAGAAAATTCTGCAAAAAGCAGCGACGATACCGTAGAATAGCTAAAGGTGATACACAGTTGCGGATTGCCAAAAAATGACATATTTGATGGATTTTAACTCACGATAAAAGTGGATGAAAATAACGACTAAAGGACAGGTGAAAAATGCGTGGGATGAAAGGAATGCGGCCAGGTCAGGTGACCCTCTCAGGTGGTCCGGTCAATTTTTATCATTTCAAAGATAAGGTGTCCCACCCATGCGTGTGATGAGTAGTGATGGAAAAGCGCCAGGAACAATGGCGCCAGGTGCCGGGCGCCAACGATCAGTCACTTATTGAGCACATGTATCGTGACAGAACCATTTATAGACAAGCAATATTTTGTACCATTCTCCAGATCATAAAAAAGCAACAAAAAGTCATCGTGAAGGTAATAATTATCTATATTCAAACATTCTTTACTATCATTACCACTGATTATTAAATGCTACTAAGCAGATATGGAAGTTTTGACACTAGAGTGTCAATAGTGATGGCTGCACACTATTTGTCAATTTGTGCCATACCAAATGAAAACATCCTCATGCAAATCTCAGTATGAGGGCACATTTATTTGAAGATTTGCAGTTTAAGTATATAAAGAACAATTTATATCAATCCAAACTAGCAATGCTAGCCAAAATTACACAAGGAAACATGCTAAATAATAAAAAATGGTAGCCTTCAGTACAGGGGTCTCCTAGGGGGGGGGCTGGGGGGGGGCTGCCCCCCCCCCAAATCGGCCAGCTATCTATCTATCCCGGAGGCCGCTCAGCTATCTATCTATCCCGAGGCAAAAATTTTGGCTACTACCCCCAAAGACCCCCCCCCCCCAAATCGCTCACCTATCTATCTATCTGGAGTGGTTTTTGAGCAATTTTACACCAATTTTCGCTCAAAATCAACAATTTTCGCACCTTTTTATAATTTTTCACCTTCAAAATCGTGCTCTCCGGCTATATACATAGTTATATAACTATTTTTAGCCATTTTATACCTACTTTTGGCTACTTTTAACTGATTATTAGCGATTTTTTCCCCTTTCTGCCTTCTTAACCTTGAAAAAGCCTATATATTGTGCCCCCACCAGCCCCCCCAAGCCACCCCCAGAAAATTTTTCAGCTAACTATCCCTCCGGAGGAGCGATTTGCTATCAATCCAGCCCCCGCGAGGGCCTAAATCCTGGGGACCACTGCTTCAGTAGATCAGGTGTTGAAAAATGTAAAAACGTAACATTCACTGCGGAATTTCGGCACCATTCCTGGCGCCATCCAAAACAATGGAACCCGGCGCCAAATTGGCGCCAGCAAGAAATGGCGCCAAGGGCGCCATCGCGCCATTCGAAATGATGGCGCCAGTGAAAAGGGCGCTAAGCGCCAATGGCGCTGGTGCCCTTTAGGCCATTAAAGGGCGCCAGCGCCATGGCGCCATTCCATCACTAGTGATAAGGGATGGAAATGGTCATGCGCGTTTATGTCTCAAAGGAAAAAAACACATTTTTGCCGCAAGGACCAGTCGAGCAAGCAGCGCTGCATGAACACACTGTATCATGAAAACTACATACTACTAATCATGAAAATAAATAGTCGCGCACATCAGCCCTTGGCAAACGTCACTTCTGGTTACATATGGTTATCCGGGTAACTCGATTAGTTCAGTTGTAAGAATGTTCGAAGTTTCCAAGTGTTCTGGGGCAACTAAATAACTCTAGTTTGCTACCACCCTACCTAACCGGAGTGAATACAATAGTGATAATCATCAGAGCAAAACTTTTTGACTGAACCACCAAAATTACACTGGCAAATTGGCACCAAAGTAGTCAGTTATTATCAGTTGATATTGATAGATGTGCAGAATTTAATAGATTGTATTTAAAAAAGAAAAGTGGCAGCTTTGTTCATGATTTTGTAGAAGGTTGAAGAAGGGTTGGAAAAAGATCAATTTTTTTTAAAACGCCTTGATTTAAATTAAAAAAACAATTTTCGCGATTCGAGTAGCGATTTCTTCCAAAATTATCCATTTTACGTCGACTTATTACATATATCGCCTTTTGTCGAATGTTCGTGACTTCAAGTGAAGTTCAGCATGGAATAGTGCTTAAATAAGGTTGTAAGAGAAGGCTAATACATTGCCAGTGATGTTACACACTGTAGAAGTATGTGGGAGCACATTGGTTTGATATAATATACTACACTAGCATATCACGGCTTATTATTACATGGTAACATGAATAAATGGAAGATTTTACACTAAAAATCCCCCAAACCCATGAAAACACCACAAATGGTAATATGTATGAGAAATTGCGCGCTTGCGCGCAAAAAAATGCAAAATACCTAGTGCAAGTCTACCAGAAATTTTGCCTTTTGATTTTTTTAAATTGAAATCAGTTTCCACCGTTTTATTTTTTTAAAAAATCAGTTGAAAAATATTAAGTGCCAACCCTAGGTTGAAGAATGCCTGCTATTCCCCCAGTGTCCCCTCTCCAGTTACAGCAAACGTCATTTATTCAACGTACAAATACATAAATACGTTATTTTGCAAGAATTTCCATGCGTGATAAATAAACGCCATCAATGAGATTAGACCCGCAAAATGAAATGGAATCATCAAACGCGCGAATCTAGTTGTGAAAATAAAACGCCAACTCAAAAAGAAAGGAAATTTGTAATGCAAAAATTTACACAAAAGGTGTGATGAAACATTAAGCACATTTATAACTGTATGACAAACAGATATCTTTTCCAAAGCAGACAAAAATATCGTTTCTTTCATAGTTCGACACTAAATTGCAAAATGCTAAGTATAACAGACACTAAAAACGAATAACTCAAATGCCGCACTTCATAATGCAGTGCACTGCAATACACCACCGCAGCAAAAAAACGTGAATATTGATCGAGGGACTTCCAGTCAGCGACAAACCGCGTAATAATGCCATTTCCACCCAGAGAGAAACATGCGAGTTGCATGTCAAACTGTACCGAGGCACAATACACAATAAATATTTATGTACGTATGTACTGAATACATTATGTCACATAAAAAAAAAATCATTTAAAGACATCTAGACGCTCACTGCAAGACAGCAAACAAAAAGTAGAGCGTCTCGATTTTTTTATCGACTTTGCGAGCGCATTTGAGCAGTAATTACCTCATTTAGTATTTATGTGCCGCTCTAGAGAAAGCAGGAAAAAACGGGGAATTTGTGAAAAAGGACCTACGAAAAATACTAAATTATGTAAATAGACAAAGAAAAAAATAGAGTGTGCAAATAAATGGTAAGCACACCGAAAATCACACCGAATTTCAAGTGCGCTGCAGTCACTCATCGAGAACGGGCATTGCACTGCAGCGCTATTTTTACCATAAAACATTCATTTCATACAGCACTCCATGCTCGGAGCGGTTGGTTTATGAATCGTCACAGAACAACCCGACACGGGACAATATGACACAGTGATTTCGTCACACGGGAGACATTCTAAATCTATTTTTGCTTTTTTTCAATTATGTCCAGACATTCTAAATTTCCCATTTCATACTCACACTACACTTTCACAGCAGTGCAGCTAGGTAAAAATTCATTGTAACCTTAAAAATCACGAAATGTATCATGAAATGTTATACCTTCTTTGGGCTCTTCCTAACCAATGACATTTCGGTGACGAGTTAGTCACGATATATATCCCGTGTCGTGACGTTTTGTGACGAATTGTACCATCGCCGCTCGAAGAGGTGGGGGTAAAAACAGACACACGCAAAGAGGGAAAAAGTGGCGGGGAGGGGGGGGGGCAGCGGCGGCAGCAGCTGTGTTTCAAGCTTACAAATTGCGAGCACATGCACGCCCACATTCACAGTGACAGCGGCGGCGTACATGAGACTCCTTGCGTATAGAGTTCTGTACCAGGATGGCTCCACGTGTGTTTCATAGTGGGATAAACACTGTGACACTGCTCGGCTTCTGATGAAGAAAGGTTATTTAACTCATGTATACCTACTCGCTTTTTCACATATTATAATAAGCGTCATTTACGGTTGAGCAGAAAATCTGCTGGCCGTTCCGGCAGTCGAAAATCAAAAGTTGCAAGTGCGTCAACAAGTAATGGCCAACTGTCGCCCGGGGTTTCAGCCTACCAGTGAACGAGCGATTAAGAAAAAAGTTCAAAGCATTCACTGCAAATGAACTACTAATACACGAGTCAATAACAAAACATGTGCTTTGTTTGATGTAGAAAAAATTACTCGATTCCTTATTAGAAAAACGATCTACTCATTAATGGTATCCAAATGGAGCAACGAAAAGAAAATGAGCAATGAATTAGCCACTAGAGAATGTAATTAGGCGAACCCTGCACATCACGATCTGGCTCGCATGTCTGAGTAGAACCGCGTTTCATTAGCGGTAATGGCTCGCAGGAATGCAGTCGCATGTGTCAATTTGATAATCAAGCTGACATGAAAACAACGTTGGACCAGAGACGTATCCAGGATTTTTGAGCGGGGGGCTGCTTGTTTACGGAGCCCGGCGAGCGGGGGGGGGCTCAGCCCCCCCCCTAAAGTTTTACCTATAGAGTGACGGAATGGCGCCATGGCGCTGGCGCCATTCATAGCGCCACGCCATGGCGTCATTGGCGTTGGCGCGAGCGCCAGAAACAGCTGTATATGTATGTAAATATATGTAGATATACAGCGACAGGCACATTATTGGGTCCATTTTAAGGGATATGTGTCCACGAGGGGCGATTTACTGAAAATACTATTCGTTTAGGGGGGAAATGCGCGCTCGCGCGCAAAATTTTCACACAAACAGTGAACAATTATCGTGAAAGTCGCATTTCCCGGGGTTTTTCACGTCTCACCCCGGGAATGGGGGGGGCTGCAGCTCCCCCCCCGCCCCCCCCCCCCTGGATACGGCCCTGCGTTGGACACAGCCCGGCCAACTAGTCAATCATTCACTCAATACATACTGAAACGAGACCATGCAGCAGAGGCTTCGCTCATCGATTGAAAGTAGATGGCTACAAGCATGGTTTCATTTTTCAACACCTCACAAATTAAAATGTCGAAGAAATAGGAATACTTCCAATCTTCACAAAGTATAGCAATATGCATGTGACTGAAGCTCAAGCAGGGACGTATCCAGGATTTTTGAGCGGGGGGGGGGCTGCTTGTTTACTGAGGCCGGCGAGGGGGGGGGGCTCAGCCCCCCCCCCCTAAAATTTGAGCTACATAGTGGCGGAATGGCGCCATGGCGCTGGCGTCATTAGTATACGCCACGCCATGGCGCCATTGGCGTTGGCGCCAGCGCCATGAAACGCTGTATATGTATGTAATTATACATACAAAACAGCAAAAAGCACAATATTGAGTGTATTTATAACGATTTGCGGTAACATTGAGCAAATCTGATGAAAATAAATCTTGTCTGGTGAAGAATGCGCGCTTGCGCGCAAATTTTTTTACGCTGACGTTGAAAAAGTCACATTTTCCGGTCACTTTCTGGTCTCGCCCCGGGAGGGGGGGGGGGCTGCAGCCCCCCCCGCCCCCCCCCCTGGATACGGCCCTGAGCTCAAGCACAATGTCTCCACTGCCATGAACAATTAAAAATATAAAAATAAAAAAAAGTCGCACCACCTGAAGTTTTGTTCTGTTTGGAGGTGCTCATAAAGTTTAGCCGTTTCGGTTTGCTGTCGGGTCGTTTCATATCATCGCCAGAAGTACTTTTCTTGCCCGGACTCTTTTTGCTTGAACCGTCCGTCTGAAAACCATAACCGAAAGTGGCAGGTATGTTGGTAGAGATTAAAAAAACTTGTAAGCACCAGGGGTCTCCAATGGAGGGGGGTTGCAGGGTTGAAGGTTTGAACCCATGCGGGGGTTCATGTAGGAGGTTCCTATATACATAAATCGCTCGGGGTTCGTGGGGGTTCAATATAGAGGCTCTTTCAAGGTGTAGAATGAAGAAAGGGGAGAAAATTGCCTAAAGTAGGTGAAAAATAGCTAAAAAAATAAGTATATAAGCGCATGTAGAACAATAAGTATCTAAAATAGGCAATAAAACACATAGTGGTTTTGGAGGTGGAAATCGGGGCAGGCCTGATACGCACATCTGCCCGTTTATTTCACTTGACACATTTTCAGTGATTTTCAGATATGAGTAAAGTGAAAAAAGTTCACTAATGTCATTGCGCAGCGTTTTTCACTTCACTCATATCTGAAAATCACTTTTAAAAGTGTCAAGTGAAAAAAACGGGCAAATGTGCGTAACGGGCAGATGTGCGTATCAGTGAAAATCTTCACAAAGGTACGACAATTTGCGATTTTGAGTCAGAATTAGGGTTGGAAAAAAAACGTTTGTATTAAAAAAACGTTGTTTTTTTGAAGCTCCCATATATCGCTCTGGGTCAACATATATAGCAGGGGTATCTTGAATTTTGACCCTCCGAGTGGTTGGATAGATAGCAAATCGCTCCTCTGGAGGGATAGATAGCTGAAAAATTTTCGGGGGAGGGGGGTTGTGGTGGTTCGATATATAGGCTTTTTCAGGGCAAAGAAGGTTCAAATAGGGAGAAAAATCGCTAAAAGTAGGTGTAAAATGGCTGAAAATGGGTATACAACAGCAGTGGGCACAATATATAGGCTTTTTCAAGGTTAAGAAGGCAGAAAGGGGAAAAAATAGCTAATAATAAGTAGCGAAAAGTAGCTTTAAAAATGGCTAAAAATAGGTATATAACCATGTATTTAGCCGCAAAGAACAATTTTGAAGGTGAAAAACTATAAAAAGGTGCGAAAATTAGTGATTTTGAGCGAAAATTGGGGCAAAATTTCTCAAAAACCACTCCAGATAGATAGATAGCTGAGCGATTTGGGGGGGGGGTCTTTGGGGGTAGTAGCCAAAAATTGTGCCTCGGGATAGATAGATAGCTGAGTGGCCTCAGTGATAGATATGTAGATAGCAGCCCCCCCCCCCTTAGGAGACCCCTGTATAGGTATATCAAACAAGTGACAATACTCTGTGATGTTATATTTTCGAAACAGGGCAACAGTTGAAATCGAAATGCGACCACGGGTCTCCAATGGGGGGGGAGTTGGGCGGGGTTACCCCCCCCCCCCCAAATAGGGTTCCGACTATATCGTATCGAGTATCGAATATTGACTGTTTTTTTCATATCGATATCGAAAATTTTGAAAAAATATCAAAAATCAAATTGAATATCGACCATTTTCAAAAATCGATATCAAATATCGACCATTTCTCTGAAATATCAAACCTGTATTGTGCCCCTGAATTAAGCTATTATTTTCATTTTGAGATATGTATGATCATGATGTGTTTATAATATTTTTGTTGATGAATAATAGTAAAGTATTTACTATTTAATTTTTGTTGTACTGCTTATTCTACATTTCTTGTATTTGGCTTGGTTTCCTACCTACCAGAAAATGTTGATATGCTGCTTTTCTTACAAAATGCCCTTAAGCAACTGTGTTATAAGTAAGAACCAAAGTGAGTATGAGTAAGAAAGAGTAGCATGTCTACCAATTGTTTTCCTGATACAATTTGATTCATAACGTTTTTCTTCTATTTTCTCATTTTGACTGTTTTGAATATCGATATCGAGTTTCAGAAAAACATATCTAATATCGAAAAGTCATATCGTCCGAACCCTACCCCAAAACCGCCCAGCTATCTATCTATCCCGGAGGCAAAATTTTGGGCTACTACCCCCTAACCCCCCTCCCCCCACAAATCGCTCAGCTATCTACCTCTCTGGAGCGATTTTTGAGAAACTATATCCCAATCTTCGCTCAAAATCACTATTTTCATAACTTTTATAGATTTTCACCTCTAAAATCACTAGTTCCTGTTCCTATTTACCTATTTTCAGCTATTTTTAGTACTATATGCTATTGTATACCCATTTTGAGCTATTTTACACCTACTTTTAGCGATTTTTCTCCCTTTTCTTCCTTCTACACCCTGAAAAGCCTATATATCAAACCCCCGCATCCCCCCCATTTTTCCAGCTATCTATCTATCCCGGAGGCCGCTCAGCTATCTATCTATCTATCTATCTCAGGAGAGTCAAAATCTAGGAGACACCTGTAAGCCAGAATTAGTGCAAGTCGACAGAACCGGCCCCCAAAAAAAACAACTTTATCTTCTGCGTCCCGATTGTGCGAGCTGCTATCCGTGGAACTCGCATCGTCCGCTTCCACCTCATTTCGCAATTTCTCCACTGGCATCGTGCCAACTATTGAAAATTAGTCTGAATGTTGATTAGCGTAATTATTTGAAATTAGATTGTTGCACTGTTAAAATCGTAACACACGTAAATATAGGTTTTTAGACGTTAAGAGACACCTGTGGTAAAAATGGTGGAATATTTATTTCGTGCTGGTGAAAACTAAATACTTACTGATTGGCGTTTTGTGGACGCGGGAGCGGAATACATATCTTCAAAAACTCTAATCTTTGGATAAAAAAACAGGCCCACTGACAAGGTTTGAACGAATTCCTGGCCCTTCAAGCAAAGTAGACTTCAAGCAAACTTTGCTTTTGGCACTTTGGTTTAAACATATTTAAGTAAATGCACCTAAAAATCGACATTGTGAAGACATCGGTAGAGTCTACATGATGCGGAAAGATGTAGATTTGGTGGTTATATAAAACGCGGTAAACACCAACACATTGGGTGGGATTGGCTAGCTAATCGGGAGCTTATAAATCTGATATTTTCGATCGGTATAAACATGTTCAAAAACGCAGCGGTATGGTTGTATTTTTGGTATCATTTGAAAAATCGCATGTTCGTAAGCGAATGAGCTTAATTTTCACTCAGTGATAGAAAAATATATGAGCACTTCTAGGATGACTATTCCATATTTAAGGCGGTTCACAACTGAGAAATACAATCTGGTAGATAAATCTTCCCCAGACGCATAAATCAAAAGGACAGTGTGAAAGTGTTTGACGCGACACAGTCAATCTACAAGCGGAACAAACAAGCCACAAGCTTTCACAGCTGCTAATAAAGTGCGTTCGATGATAATTGACGCGACGGGACAACCTGGCACCGATTTATATATTTATGTATTTACATATTGAAATACATTTGCGGGGGGGGGGGGGGGGCATATGTTGTAAGCGCGGAGGCCGTACGCCTGGCACTGTATAAATTTACTGAGTATACATATTTTCTCGTACATTCAATCATAGTTGTTAAAACGTATTTACGTTTACTCGAAAAATACGTATACCCGAGTACTGAGTAAATACGATTACATTTCTTCTAAAAAAAATCGACGTGTTCTTTTTGAAAGTACGCAAGTACAGAAAACGTATTTTAGATCTATTTCGATGTAGACTTTGATATAGGCTTTTTCAAGGCATAAAAGGGGAAAAACCACATGAAAAAGTTGAAAATAAAGAAAAATAGCCAAAATAGGCAAAAAAGATATAAAGCGCAATAACTAGTTAATTTGAGGTTAAAATGGGCAAAAAAGTTTGAAAATTAGTTGTTTTGTGAATATTGGGGTAAAAATACTTAATTTTATGTTTTCCGGGACAGAAGTAATTTACTCACGTTTACTCATGAGTAAAACTTTTAAAAAATTTCTTTACGTTTTCTGTAATCAGCGGCGAGTAACAAATATTTACTCTACATTTACGTTTACTTTGGAGAAAGTTCAGTACTTTTAACAACTCTGCATTCAATACGTCTGTCTAAAATTGAAAATAAACAATATCGGATCCGATCGAGCACAACGTGAGTCAGTGATTTTGGCTAGAAAAATGAGCACCAGTTTCTCGTGATTAATATCACATGGGGTGGAAATTTGACACCAAAAACAGACAGTTCAGACAACATAAACATGCAAAATAACACTCTGCATTCACTTTTGTGAGCGTGGGGCCGGCGGTGGCCGCACTTTTATCAACGGTAAAAGATCACACACTGTAGCATATTCACAACTGTATACATATTTACAAAGAAAATGTGTTGAACATTGTCAAAAGATCGATATCGCTGAAGAAATCGAATTTGACAATGATTCAAGGAAATTATTGAGAAAAATAATAATGTCTGGCTGTCAGGGTCTGTCTGGCACATTAGCGACGTGGGGGCCGTGCATAAAACTCAAGGTAAATTATTCATTACCACCTCACCTGACATAGCAACGATAAAAAGTTGCAATGATCAATTTAAAAAATAAATGGATGCAAAGAATGAATGGATATATGATACTGAGGCCAATTTCTGTCCATCAGGAGAACTGGCATTTCCCCATGGTGACCACTTGTCAACAAAACAATCGAACTAATAATTGAGTGCATATTCATTAACTAAAAATGGGAATACAAGCAGATACAGCTAAAAAAAAGCTGAAAATCGGCAATAAAACACATGAACTAGTGATTTTGAAAATGAAATCTATTGAAAATTATGAAAATTAGCGATTTTGAGTGAAAGCTTGGGTAAACTTAGCTCCAGATAGATAGCTAGATAACTTGGTGATTTGGGGGCGGGGGGGGGGGGGGGTTCAGGGGATAGTAGCCAAAAAAATTACCTCCGGGACAGGTAAATAGGTAGCTGAGCGGCGGCGAGTGCGCATCACTTCTAATCATGCACACTTCACATCATACCTCAGGTGCATCACATCTAATCAAAGTCGACATAAAATCGATATTTTTGAAAGAAATCACTGCTTATAATGTTATCCCATGACTCCACAGTCATAACATGACCACGATAGCCATACTATGACCACAATAGACATAACAATACATTGGCAGACACTTAACACAGACATATTTTGTCTCTATACCCCCATTTTGGGTGATTTAAAAACTCTGATTTTAATTTTTTATCAATTTTTTCAAATCAAGGCATTTAAAAAAAATTATTTTTCCAACCCTATTCGCGGGTGTTCAGTATTTAGGCTTTTTCAAGGTGTAGAAGGAAGAAAAGCGGGAAAAATCGCCAAAAGTAGATGAAAAATAGCTGAAAATAAGTATATAAGAACATAAGGTATATATAAGCAGTTAAACATGAACTAGTGATTTTGAAGGTGAAAAACTATTAAAAAAATTATGAAAATTAGCGATTTTTAACGAAAACTGTGGCAAAATTACTCAAAAATCGGGTTGGGGATAGCGTTACCCCCCCCCCCCGGGTCAATCGCGGGGATTCATAAAAAATTATCTGAGGATTGAGGGTGTGCTGCCCCCCTAACTAAACCATAGCGTTATGCTGCATGCACATGTTATCCATGAATAGAAGTCAGGTTTCGAGTTTCAATAGAAAATACGCCCCCCGCGAACAACAAAAATCGCTGCTACTGACACACGGAAAAAAATGATTACATTTCTGTGGAAGGCAGTGTTTTTTTAGAGAAAAATATTAAAAATATCAATTTTTGGCAGTTGTTTTCTTAAGAAGTCTAATTTCGAAACTTCATTTTTGTTCTTTTTATTGAAAAACAGGCACAGAAAGAAACACCTTGTTTTTCGGCCGAAATATCCATGAAAAACAACCAAAACACTACACAGTATATGATTCGGAGCATTAGCACCGAGTGTCTAGCTGGCATGCAATCAAGCATGAAATCCAAAATAACAATTTGAAGAAAACTAAACAATTATTCATATGTAGCAGTAAAATTGCATGGCCGAATGCTGCAATGTGTCATTGATAGCCGATAAAAAATGTTCAAAGGTGAATGGGCATACATGATGATCAATTTGTCCGTGTACAATCATTGCCTAAATAAAAATAATGTAAATACCATGGATTTTTAAAACTAAATTACAATATGCTAAAAATGGAAGCTTAGACATCGAGCTTGCCATAAAAGCCTATGAAAACAATGTAAATGTCAATTTGTTTGCGAAATCGCATTCATCCGCATAAAAGTTGCATGCTTAAACTTTTGCAAAGATAAATCGCATATTCATAGAACTAAACAGAAGGTATTGCCTTGCTAAATGTAGATACCTCGTGCACCAATACTAAAAATTTGTTTGTCAATCAAACAAAAAAGTTATGGATCTGCGCAACTTCAAAACAATGTCTAAAACTTTCAAAACCGCTGCCAACCGGATTCACCAAAATTTCAGCCCCGTAAATTCGAATAATTTGAAATGTGAAAATCGAAATTCGAATGGGAGAATCGAACACAAATGAACAGCCAGACCCAATCGCCAAAACCGATCGATGGACGTTCACCATCCCACACCAAAAATTCGACAAAAAAACACACAGACGACATTGGTTCCATTTCGTTTTCAATTTCTCAAGGATTCATAAATTTTTGGAGGGCAAAAGTGACAGTGCGGCCATACACAACTTTGCGCCGAACAGTCAAACAGAGGGCAAAAACTATGTATACTCGATGCACGTGTGAGAACGCGATTTACTAAGAGCGACCGGGTGAAAATGTGCGCGGCATAAATTTGCCGCGCGCGCGCGCCCACGCCACAACCGGCGGTGGAATCGGCCGCCTTCGTACACTTTTGCGACGATTTTGCAAGTGCCATTGAAGAAACATAATGCTCGGTGCCCATCCAAAAATGTAAAATTCAATAACAAGAGGCATCACAATTTTATTTCTTTTTTACCAATGTGTTATTTGTGTAAAATTGGCACACTATTGTCCGTTCGCTGCACCCAGTGAATAGCGGCAAATCAAGAGGACAAGGCACTGTACGCACATTCATACAACACGGATGGTCAGGTTTCAAATGTTCACTTTCCAAACACATTTCATGTAACGTTTCACACAAATATTGAGGTGTTTTAAGCAATTTCTTTAACACAACTTGGAAAAGTTTGCAACTAATATTGTGTTTTCTTTAAACGTAAATGTTGCATTTGTGAAATAAGACCGCAATTGGCAGGTTTTGGGTCAGAAAGTCGTCTTGCAGCGAGATAAATTATATCATTCAACGTGGTCGGACTAAAAACATGGCAACCGCAGCGTGGCCATTGATTTTTCCATGCACCTTTTAAATAGAAAAAAACAACTTTCACAATTTCACGCTTGAAAAGTGACGCGGTTGAAAACGACGCATTTTCCAGGCCGGCGACAAATTTGCGGCACAGGTCAATAATGGAAAACAGAAAGAAAAGAAAATGTACACCGGCGGCGCTGCACCAGCAGCGGCGACAGTGACTTGTCAGCCGCGCGGCCGATGTTCTCCTGCCGTCGATAACTGTAGAAAACTTGCGGCGGCAGAAAGACAATCGACAATTGACTACTTTGGGACGCACTCGAAACGGAGGTGTAAAAAGCGCTGTTTCAATTGACTTTCCTGAAACAGAATGGAATTAAAATCGAGAAACGAAGGACTATCAAAGTAGAAAAAATTGGAATCTTGTCGCGGCGGGTTTTTTTGTCCACATTTCATCGACGTGAGATAAAAATGGACGTTGTTCTGTGTTACGGCAAAAATCAACTAGAAAATAGCAGCAGCGCAGCAATGATGTCAGTAAATCGAACCGAGACTTTGCACATCGGCTTTGGAATACCAAAATGGATTAGACGCGCGGGACGGGAGGCAAAATAAATCCACGCGAATGTGCTGCACACTCAAAACTGGAGCGCGCATCCGCAATATCGGTGGGTATTGTTCGCAAAACCAGTAGGGCATGGCCGGAAAAAGTCCAATGTGAGGAACGAGCGACGCCTCACGCCGCTGAATCGCGCGCATAACGACCAGACGCATAACGATTCTCCGCGTCCCGCTCGCCGTAACGCCATTAAAGCGCCATTTTTCTGTGTAAAATGTCTTACAATTTTTTGGCATGAATGATTTTGTAGTGGGCGGGCAGCGATACTTGATTCGTTGGAAACGTGCCAAAAACTGTCGGATAATTCAAACGACATTTTACCATAGTGTGCAAACCTTATTTCGCGCGGAAAAATGACAGTTGAGATATTCATCCCCGAAGTCACAAGTAGCTAAAGCAAATCTACAAACAAATTGACGAGCGTAAAAAAACTGGGCAAATTCTTCTCATTTTGTTGACAATTTGAATTTTTAACGCGATTTATTCAACGACAGTAGAATGTGCAATCAGTACACAACCTGCCGGGAAGTTATGTCTGGCTTACGTGAAACACAACGGAGACAATTTTAGCCACTATTGAACCAAGCAAAACAATACTGTCTATGAAAAAATATTTGAGCAAAAAACTTGGTATGAAACACAAATTTAACAATTTCAGTGGCTGCAACTCGAATAACAATAGTTGACAGAAAAGTGACCCGTATAGTAAGCTGGCAGCCGGCCAAAGTTTCGAAATCACTATGAATATAAATCAAATAGGGCAAAAACAGAAATAAATGGGCCAAAATATGAATATAACCATGTATATAGACGGAAACAACGATTATGAAAGTGAAAATTGACGAAATTGGGCTCATTGTAGTGATTTTGAGTAAAAACTTGGATAAAACTGCTCAAAGTATAATACGCAACTGTTAACTTGGACGTGCGCCAAGTTTTTATACGTGACCCGACCCAAGAATTGCACGTAAAAAAACAACAACGACCGAGCGTTAAAGTTGCAGCGTTTATCAGGTGTCACTTCTCTTTCCCCCGCGAAGATGGTGGAAGCGGCTGGCGAGAAAAAGGCACCGGTAGGCCGCGCCATTGAAAAACTGGGCGTGTATCTGTGGAACAATTACATTGTAAAATGGGAATTTGGATTGTTGCCAAAGGATTACAACTTCAAAGTGCACGGCCCATACGTCCCTTACAGATACTATGGAAAGGGTGTGTTTGCACTTGTTTCTTTTGTGAATTGGTTGATTGTGATTCAATGGCGCACCGCACACTGAAATTTTGCGTTCAGCGTTCGAACGTTTTTGCACGCTGAACTACAAACGCTGAAATGAAAATCTAAAGAACACAACGTTTTGGAAGCGTAAACAATTCGGAATTTGTAATACTTCGCGCAATTTGCATGCGAGCCGACTTTTTACGCTTCAAAAACGTTGTGTTCGTTAGATTTTGATTTCAGCGTTTGTAGTTCAGCGTGCAAAAACGTTCGAACGCTGAACGCAAAATTTCAGTGTGCTGTGCGCCAATGTGACTGGAATCTTTGCAGCCGACACGCCGCTGCAGCAGGTGAAAGTGGGCGAACTGCCAGCGTGGTTGGCGCGCCGTGAGAAAACCGTCCCCGCTGCCTTTCGTGTGTTTGGTCGCGGTAAGTTCTGAGAAATTTGACGCGCAATTGGACATCTGAAAAACATTTGGCCTTCAAGTGGCCTTCATGGACTTTCTGTCTGGGATCCACGATCGGGATACCTTTTGAACCCTATTCGAGATCAGGATGCCCTACTGCCCCTACACCTTGTCCACGAATTTAATAAAGGGGAGTGAGCTCCCCCATTTCCTCTGTATGGAACTAGCCCCCTACCAAACATTTTTTTAAAGTTAAAAAAAAACATTTTTAATTTTGAAAACTTGAGTATGACCGCAGAAACCCCTTTTATTTTGTTTGTTTGCAGCATGGCACTACTGGGGACACCGTTTCCGCTACGCGCGCTACAACAACCCCGTGTGGTACTACCAGTTTTTCCTGGTGTCCGCGCTCGGCTGGTACCTCATCAAAATGGAGCGCCACGGTGTGTTTTTTTATTTTTGAACGATAGCGTGTTTGGTGGAGCAATATCATGTACATATACAATGTTGTACTGGTGTCTCTAGGATTTTGATTCACGGGAGGTTTCCATAGATGGCAAATCGTTCCTCTGAAGAGATAGATAGCTCAAAAATATTTTCTTTTTTTTTGGGGGGGGGGGTGGAGAAAAATCACTAAATATAGCTTAAAAGTAACTAAAATATACATGTAAATAAATATATACACAAAATAGAAATTTTGAATGTGAAAAATGACAAAAATGTCTAAAATTCGGCTATCTTGAGTTAAAATGGGGGCAAATTTTAATGGGGGCAACTTCGCACAAAATTTGCCCCATGTAGATATAAATAGCTGAGCGATTTCTGTAGGAGGAGAGCTCCGGCCCAGCGCTCCCCCCAATAAACGAAAAAAAATCGCTCGCTTGCTTGCCTATCTATTTATCTATGCCACTTAAATACTATATGCCATTAGCATATTTCATCATTACCGACAATTTCAGCTGCCGTTTTTTTGATATTGCCACCTTAGTGCAAGGATAGAAATAGCTTTATGTTTTCAATTTTTCAGCGAAGGATCGACAGGCACGCTATCACTGGTAGCCGCACTGATGATTATCAACATTGAATGTGGATGCTCTGATATAGGCAGTTTTAACGTTCATTTATGCCTGTTTGACGTATTTATCTAGGGAAGAGTTCTTTTTTACCTTTCAAGATATTCAAATTTAGCGATTTGATCATTATACATACTATCTATTGAGGATCGAATTATTTATGTGGAATATTATTATCGGGAGTCGATTCAATGTTTATGCAAATCCCAATGAACATCGGTAGACACCCCATTGACACGCACATAGTAAATTAACATCCGTCACAATGTCAAATTGACATCTAAATATCTACGCATTTTTGGACAGATTTGTCCAGTCGGACATTGCGCTGGCAGTCAATTACTGAGGGCAACAGTTTGTATAAAAACTTCAGAACTTAAAACTTAAAGAACTTCACCCAGCAGTCTTGTAATTATCTAAATTAATCACACTAACTCACGCAAACACTAATCGCGTTGCACTGCGAACCCGGTTGCGAATTAGATTGAATGAGCAAAATGGTTGCGAACGTTGTGCAGCGTGCGCGCGGCGCCTTGATCGCGTTGGAGGGCTGCGACAGGATGGGCAAAACGTCGCAGGCCGACATATTGGTCGAGTTGCTGCGCGACATGGGCAGAAAAGCGGAGGTGCAGAGGTTCCCAGGTTTGGCGTGTTCTTGTTGGTGCGTCGGTTCTTTCTTTTGTGCGATTCTGAGGTCGTCACTGAATATTGAATGGTTGGAACTGGCTTTGGATACGTTGGGGTCGTAATAATCCGTAGCCGAAATTTTCCACTATCTAATAACTATTTATATTAAACATAAAAACTCCATGTCCGGTTCGGCATATCGCTAGAAATCCCTTACATCAAAACTGCATTTAATGTTTATTTTGTTGAATAAAGCAGTTTTTTTATCACAAAATACTCTTACATTGCTCAAAAGCTGCGCCCGACAATAAACCATGTGCGCGCGAGTGCCGCAGTACACATTTGGAATGAGAAATTATTTTCTCGCCGTAATTTGTCGTGATATTTGATTTTACATTTCGTATCATTTTAATTCCTTCCGCAGACCGCAGTACAGTGGTGGGTAAAACTATAAACGGCTACCTGTCCGGTTGCAGTTCGTCTGGCGACGCGCCAGCAGTTGAACTTTCAGATGAAGCTATACATTTACTGTTCTCCGCCAACAGATGGGAACTCGCGTAGGTCCAGTTTGCTTTGATCCTACCGCCTTTGAATGTGAAATATAAATAAAAAACCAATGCAGTGGCAAGTTGCGTTCTCGGCTGGAGGAGGGCGTCGATGTGATCGTCGACCGGTACAGCTACAGCGGCGTCGCCTACTCAGTTGCAAAGGTAACTTTGATGACTGGGGGCACTTCTTTTTTGGAAAAGTTTCAAACATAACAGCTTGTACTATGCGCATGTTGTTGGTAATAGGTTAAAATAGATATTTAGAAAGAGGGCTTACTTAAAGCGTTAAAATAGAGCGCTGGCAGCGGTATTCCAGATTTTGACCCTCCGCGGGTTGGAGTTGATAGTACATACTGACGATTACTCCGTGTAAATAATTGCGTAAAACTGTGTGCTGAGTAAATACTCATTGGTACAATACTTTAATTGTAGGGGTACCCATCTGTACGTGTACTTTTCCATGAGTACTGGGTAGGGATAATACTTGATTTTTTCAACTGATTTTTATTGCAAAAAATAAATTTGATTTATATTTATCTTTTTTGAACCTGATCTGAAAATATGAAAAATCACAGGGTGGAAGCTGAATTTCTTAAATCAACATGCAAAGTTGCTGGTTGACATGCACCAGGTATTTTGCATTTTTTGCGCGCAATTTCGCGTAGCAGCTCTACCCTGTGGAAGGATAGATAGCTGAAAAATTGCCGGGGTTGCGAAGGCTTAGGAGGCAGAGGGGGGGGGGAGTCGCTAAAGAATAGGTGAAAAATAGCTAAAACAGGTATACAAGCACATATAAGCTGAAAATAGAGACAAAGGCATGTGAACTAGGTAGTTATTTTGAAGGTTAAAATGAGCAAAAAGTATGAACATTAGCGCTTCGAGCAAAAATTTTAGCAAAAAATCGCCCCGGATACCAAGATAGCTAGGTGATTGGGGGGGGGGTTCAGGGGATACCAGCCAAAAAAAAATTCCTCCGTTATAGATCTATCATGCATTTTACCAGGAATTAAATACATGTGAATATGAAATGCATGTGATTTTTTAAATGTGTTTCATACAGATTTTGGTTGTCGCAAAATATAAATATATCGCTCTTATTCGCCTCATTGATTCCTTTATGTTCTGAAACAGTGGGGAAAGGCATTTGGAAATTTTGGCAAATTTTGCCGGGATTGGGGTTTGAAAATTTTCGAGATCGGGATTGGATTTGAAAATTTTGATGATCGGGATTGAGGTTTCTAGATCGGGGGCCAGACCCGCAAGTTAAAAGTAGAGAGTAACAATTGGAGAGTAGAGTAAAATGACACATTGCAAGTAAAGAGTGGAGTAAAAATTGGAGAGGAAAATAAAAATTGAAAAGGAGAGTAAAAAGTAAATAGTATCCCCCCTGAATACGTCCTTGCCTGTCCTCCTGCCCCCCCCCCAAAAAAAAATCTGCCAACTATCTATCTATGCCACTTTAAACAGTATATGCTATTCGGTATTTGAATACTTTTTGTTCATAAATATTAAAATTTTTAAAAAATTAACCAGCTGATCGAATCGACTTTTTTTACCCCTTTACGCTGCAGTGCACTATCAGCGCCACTCACTGCGCGCAGGGTCTCTCATTCGACTGGTGCGCGGCGCCGGAAATCGGCCTGCCGCAGCCGGACCGAATCTACTACCTCCGCGCTCCCGACAGCGTGGCCAGCTTGCAGTCGCGCAGCGGGTTCGGCGTGGAGCGCTACGAGCGCGTCGAGTTGCAGCAGCGCGTCCACGAGGTCTACGAACGCATGCAGAAGGATGACACGTGGCTGGAGGTTGACGCCGATGGCACTATTGATCAGGTCGCTGCAGCGATCGGTCATGACGTTAAAACGGTTGTTTCTGAGGTCGCCCACAAACCGATCGCCGTGATTGGACAGATTAAAGTTAAGGCTTGAAGGTGGGTAAGGTTTTCTGTGTGGTGCATACCTGGTTTGCGATGGTGCCGCATCTACCCGTGATTTCATGCATGCAGCGAAACATTGCTGCAATACCTGGGAAGCTATTATAAACAGCGTGTTTCTGAAAAAATGTCACGCTGCATGTTTTTCTGAGTCGTGTTGGTTTTGTATTAATTTTTCATTTAAGGGTCGATTACAGCTCGACGTAAAATTCGACCCGGCGTAAAATAGATTTTTGGTCTAAAACTCATAAGAAAGCGTAGATGCAGAAGTTTCTTGTGTCCAAAGCCCATGGGTTTATTTTAACTGTATTGGAGTTATGAGTTTTAGCAAAAAAATTCAATTATGCGCCGTAAGTTGCGTAAAATTACAACGCATAATTTAAAAAATTGTGTTTAAATTCATAACTAGTGAAATTCAAGTACACTCATTAGCTTTGGGCACTAGAAACATCTGCATCTTTGACTGAAATAACAATGCCGTATTTTTATCCATTCACCTGTAATTAATTTTACGACCAAAAATCAATTTAAGCCGGGTCGTATTTTACGTCGAGCTGTAATCCACCTTAACAGAAATTCGGGTTTGCCGCAAACTTTCGCCGTGCATTCACATAATAATTTGTGTTACCCTGTCTATTTCTCCATTGGTCCTACAAACACTAGTTTGCACCGTAACTTGGTTGAAAACTCAAATGGCGACATGGCGACATTCAGCCTACTCAAATGTATATACCGTATTACCTCGAATTATCCCTAGCCCCTCGGCTTAACCCCCCTCAAAATGAGCTGGGGAAACAATAACCCCCCTCGAAATACCCCCCTCCTGAATGATGTACATCATCTATGCAATGTTCATGATGTATTTATTACTACTAATTTGCATTGCAGCTACACTTATGCGCTCATTTGTGTACAGATGTAAATACATCTATAGCCCCAATATAACGTATTTTCTCACGTTTATTACCGTTTGTGTGTATGAAAAAGCGTATTTTTTACTATGAATTTCACGAAAATTTCTGACGAAATAATAAACCCCCCTCGAATAAGCCCCCCGCTCTAATTAACCCCCCTATAATTTTGCTGGCGAAAAAATAAACCCACATTGTATTTCAGTTTCCAAATTTCCAAATTCAAACTTTTATTTAAAAAATTCACATTCAAATTAAACTAAATCGTTCCACTGTGATGAATTATTTGCATTTGAAAATATTTCAGTTTTCACCAAAGTCACGGTGAAAACTAGTGTGTGTAGGCACCTTCCACCTTCACGTGAATACTGTTCCACAGCAAATTCTGCAGGATCCATATTGTAATTTGTCATCCTTATACCTTTCAATTTCCAAACGCCGTACACATTCCCCAGTCCTTTACACATTTGTGCTTTGTATAGTATTTTTCAAACCAGTGGCTCCCTGTAATGACTCGATCATGATTTTTGGCATAAGATATCAATAAATGTAATCTCATATTTGAGCGGACTTTCTCGACAGGATTGCCAAACGTTGTCATTAGTGAATTTGAGACTCTAAGAAGTTCACTCGAAGTCGACATTTTTCTGAGCGCGTGTAGGGTGCCTAGGGCCAGGGCCATTTTTCAAGATGTTAGAGAAATTTATCTATCTGATGCTAGAAAAGTCTTGTCCGACACTTTATATCTACATTTTGCGTGACTGGTCAATAACTCGTGAACTCTGAACTGCTCGAAAATATTTTTTCATTGTGATCAATTCTCATTCGTCTCAATGGATGATGAAACGTTGGACTATCAGTTGGCGGCCACACACTAGTTTACGCTTGTGCGTCAACTGGTCTGTGTCAACTCTGATTTCGCCGTCACGTGTCGCAGAGCGATCTTCCAATGCACTTGCCGTAATACCGCATTGACTCGAATAATTCTTCCCTCCTGAAAAATTATCCTCTTGGATAATCCCCCCCCCCTGTTAGATGAGTGTTGAAAAAATTATTCCCCCCACGAATAATTTCCCCTTTAGGCAAATGGTAAATTTGTTGGGTATAATTTGAACAAAAATGACATGATAATTATTAAAAAAGCATATTTAATGAAATGAGTTGATAGAGCCATGCTTGAAAATTTTGATGAAATTATAATTTTTCTTCTTGAATGATTCCCCCCTCGAATAGTCCCCCCTCGAAAAGTCTGACGAAAAAATAATTCCTCCGGTAATTATTCAGCTAAATACGGTATTTATTTTTTCAAAATAGCCGCACATGCATTTGGATATCCCTCTGCGACATGTGAAGCCGAAATCTGAGTGGACACAGACCAGTAGACATACACGTGTCAACTAGTACGCGGGCCTCCATTGTTGCCCGAATCTAAATTTTTAGATCAAATTGTGAGCGGAAACCAGTAAAGGCAGTAAAATAGAAATTTTATAGGAAAACGCTTCAAAAGACAGAATGATCCATACATGTGTTTATAATACATACCTATATTTACGTCATGTTCACAACTGGCTTCGTACAAGTGCATTGCACTTCTGATGCTGCATGCGTGAGCATGTCGCGTGTGCAAAATCAGCTGTGCAAAACCGTAACACGATTCGATAAGCAGATACGTGTTTAACTAGAAAGAATAATCGATACCACAAAGTGAACTTAAAATGCGGATAACAGACGATAAATAGCTTTTGATCGGGTAGGGTAAAAAAATCGGAACCGCACCAATGAGCGTTTCGAGATGGCAGAATGAACTAGGGCACATTTGTCGAACAAATCTGAACTCAACCAGGGAATGAGCGCAGAGTAACGCTAGTAAAACGGGAAACTTGTAACCAGATCACCGCGAGTAGCCTGTGCTGGCTGCCCGGCGCAGCGGTATCACCTGTTCTGTCGCCCGTCGATCGTCTCGTACCAACCTGAGAGATCATCTCTCGTAATTCTTTGTCAGAGTCGCAGCAAAAATCACAGCACTGCCGCACGCTTACACCGGCATCACGCAATTCCCGGTGAAGGGTCTTCCACACGCTTCACCTTGCTTCACTGTTCGTTTCCACAATAGCGGAAGACACTACGGTGCATGCACTTCCACACGATTCACAATCATGTAAATGGTAGCAAGTGCCATATCAAAAAGTGTGGGTGAAGTGTCTTTACACCAATTTACGTGATGTGTGTGGAAGCATCAGCTTGCTTTGTGAAGTGTCGGGTATTGTTGTGTGAAGACACTACGACGCTTCACCGCGCATCCACACCCCCTTTTCAGCTGTGAGTCATTGTCCGCGTAAAGTTTGTATCGCAAAGCTAGAAGACAGTTAAAAATAGAGAACTTTTTCAACGAGTTCAACTTGAGCCATTGCCCACCAACCGGACTCTGTGCTCTTGCGCGGCTGGCGCACCACCTGCGAGTAGTCCGACTGGCGCCTGTTATCGTAGCGCAGCTGAGTGGGCTGGAACTCGCTCATGGAACCACCGCTGAACATGTCTGCGGGTATAAAGAGTAGCAGTGACGCTCTGCTGCTGCGGTGCAGTGCATTTTCTATTCTGCTGTTCTGTTGAAAAAGGCTCCAAAAAGTGATGTGAAGAATTGACACTATTTGCGAGTGTTGTGATTTACGTTTTTTGGACTGGCGTCACTTTTTCAGACGTCCGCGGCATCACCTAAGACTGGTGCCTGCGGCAGCGTTCGTTTGAATGTGTGTAACAAGCGATCAATGCTCACCGTCGGGCGCGGCCACCCCCATGGGCACGGCGCTTCTGGGACGTCTCAGCGTGGCCCCGTCGCCGGGGGGTACGAACGTGCTAATGGTTCCCTTGGCTCTGGGCGCCGGGTCGGGCGGCGTGGCTTCCGGACGGAACATGTCCACCGAGAACTCTTGCATGTCGTACGACGGGGACTTGCCTCGCCGCAGCGACAGATCCCTGTGTGGCCATTTTGGTTGATTCCGTAAAGCAGTAAATTGTCATTTTTTGAGATTAGTGATAATTTTGTCAGATCACAAAAGATAGGGTTATTTTACAATCCGTGTAGTGATTTAAAATCGCCATGGCGCTTTTGACGCTTGGCGCTATCTCGCTGTGGCGCCGTTGGCGGCACTTACCGCTATGCCCATGAAAAGCCCTATGGGGCTATTTTTATCCGGCTCCAGGAACAAAAGGCCTTGCGCTAGCGCCGTGGCGCTTCTGGCGCTCGGTGTCGTAAAAGCGCCATGGAGCTTTTGGCGCTTGGCGTCAAAGTTCTGATGCTTTTTATATCACCAAACCCGTGTTGCACCAGCAGAAAAAGCTACCGTATTTCCTCGAAATACCCCCAATATGGGGGGGGTATTTCGAGGGGGGGTGATTGTTTCATAGTGCTCCCGAGAGGGGGGGGGGTATTTCGAGGGGGGGGGTATTATTTCACAGAAATTTTTTTGAAATCCTAGTACAAAATCGTGGTTTGTGATGTGCGCTGGGGTAGAAAAATGCATCAATAACTGACATGTATCAACTCCTGTATACTAATATTAGTACGTAGATGGTATAAACACTGTTCTAACGTGAGACCAACACTGTTTTAACGTGTGTTCTGCACTACGCAGAACACAAACTGCAGTATTTGTCATGTACGTTCTCTTTACACTCAATCTGGGGGGGTATTTCGAGGGGGGGGGGGTGATTGTTTCATAGTGGTCTCGAGAGGGGGGGGGGGGTCAAACGAGGGGGGGTATTTAGAGGAAATACGGTAATAGGCCAAAAACACACCCATATGCGGGTGGTGGCATGGGCTCTTTCTCCCTCATCTTGACTCTATCTGGTTGCACATAGGTATTTCCATTCGGTCTGAGCTCAGCACCGGGCGTGCCATTTCTGAATGGTTTGGCGTGCAGATTGGACATAGTTTTCCTGTTCGCCGCTCGCACTTTTGAAGCCGACCATCTGGGTGTTTGAGGTGTGATGGCAAAAATTCAAATTTGAGCATTTTCAATCTAATATAGAACCTTCTCTTATGATAGCAAAGTAGACAGATGAACAACATGAGGCCCAAAAAGAGCACAGCCAAGAAGACAATCAGTGCGACCACGGCCACCATGGTGTAGTGCTCGCTTGTCGCGGAGCCAGTCAACGGCGCCATACCCGCCTGCACACGTTCCATAAGTAAGAATTTTCAATTCAAAACCTTTGACTCCTAGAAAACAACCAATAGTTGAAAATCATCAATTAATCAGCATTATTCAGCCTACAAAACACCTTTATCAAAACCTTTCCCAATACCCCCATCGGACCATCACAGTTGTTAACGCTACTGAAATTTTTGAGTAAATGTTAATGTAAAGTGTTTTTTAATCACTGCTGAGTACAGAAAACGTAACGTAAAGATTTGTTTCCTTCGTTTTTTAAGTAAAAATGAGTAAATTACTTTTGTTCCCGGAAAACGTAAAGCTGAGTATTTTTGAGAAATTTTGCCCCAATTTTCATGCTAAATCACAAATTCCCAGCCTTTTTCATAGTTAATGTGTTTTTGCACATTTTTTATAGCTATTTTGGATATTTTTAGCTTTTTCTCCTTTTTCCCCTTTATGCCTTTAAAAAAACTATATAAACCCTACCAGAAATACGTCTTCTGTACTTGCGTACTTTCAAAGACTGAGTACCAGTATTTTTTGGGAGGAAACGTAAACATATTTACGCAGTACTCAAGTATACATATTTATCAAATAAACGTAAATACTTTTTAACAACTATGCTAACCATGACTGCAACAACACCCTGTTCCTCGATAGCCCACTTCGACTGGGGTTCGTCGATCCTGGCCAGTACACGACTGGCTGGCACAATGCCCTCACCCTCCGTTCCACCATCGCTGCTGCCACTGGCTATGAAAATGCCATACAAGTCGGATTTGGTGCTTGGTGTCTAGAATTTTTTGGGTTTTGGAGGGTTATGTATAATCAAGTGATTAAAAGGGATTGAAATGAGATACCTCTCGCTTTTGTCGGCGCGATGTGATGTCTGGATGATATCTGGTTTCGAACAGAACTCCGGTGGCGTTGATCACGTGACCCATGTTCCTGATAAATATGGGCAAAGGCAATAAGATAAATATTTTCAGAAACCTAGGCCAGTTCCGCAAGTGGAGAAGTGAAAAAATAATGAAAATAATAAAAACGTAAATGATGAATTCTGACTTAGACAGCATTGTTTCTACGGTTATGATTACCTAGTGCGAAACGTGCCGTTTTGTCGCTTGCGTTGAAATTTTGGCATTGAAAGTTTAACCCTATTAAAAAAACTTCATGTCAACATTTCACGTCGCTTTTCAGTTCTCATTTCACTTCTCACCTCCCATTTCACTTCTCACCTCCCATTTCACTTCTCACTTCCCATTTCACTCCTCATTTCACTTCTCAATTCCCATTTCACTTCCCAATTCTCCACTTGCGGAACTGGCACCTGGACAACACTATTAAAGATGCGATTGGCATTTCAAATAGTCCGGTAAATTCAAGAGTTCACATTCCACTTTAAGAAATTTCCATGCTGCATCACAGCACAGTAATTTTCAAGCTATTTGTGTTGTCTTTGAATGTATGAATGCTTCCATTGGACACAAATAATAGCTTTAAGCCACAATTAAAGCAACCCATTTACCTAAAAATATTCTCCGCTCTACTCCTATCTAATTCTTGAGGTTTGGCATCAACCACAGCCCTGACAAGGTGTTCATCTGGATTGAAAATCCACACTTTTAACTTGGTGGTGTCTGTCTGGTGCATGCTTCCAGCTGGAGCAGAATCTCGAGATTGCACTGTAACATTGAGCACACCATCGGCATATTCAAACAGGGGATATTTTCCTGTGAATTGAAATGATCTTTTTGGTAATTTCTGTAAACATATTATCTGTTGGCATAAATGATTAAGCACTGATACCACACACCTTGAATATTTTTGCCTGATACTGTCACTTTACCAGTGTTTTCATCAATTTCCAGCATGTCTTTGATGTTCTTTGCTAGCCCCTAAAACATGATAATCACAAGTAAAATGCGATTTTAAAAAAATCAAACAATCAAAAGCGGTACAGACAAAAGCCAAAAGCCACAAATGTTGAAACTCACACACACCTTGAAAAAATAAATGCTATCAACCAATTTATAATGAACCAGCTCGCCAGTTGCGGCAGCTTCACCCTCTCCCTGCGTAGCTAGGTGCACATCAGGATCTCTGGCTTGCAATGTGATTATGTGAGTGCCCCTGGTAGCGTTCAGGGGTGCACAGCGGACATATTCCGCTTGCGAAAACACTGGCCCATTGTCATTGCTGCGATGGTTTTGAAGTGTGTCGATTTCACTGCTATTTATACGTTTTACTATAGTACCTATTTATATAGTATACTCGGCGTACGTGATACTCTGCCTTCGCACTGATTTATGTCTCGTGTTGGAAGCGTGCCAATCATTATTAAATCATGCGATTTCCGTAAAAATATGAAAAAAATTCATCGATGTGAATATGTTAATGAATAAAATTATAACAACAATCAATTTTGTCATCTTTTTATGAAACTCGGACGCGTTAACCATCGTTGGCACACTTCCAGCGGGAACCACGCGTGCAGGGTGTAATGTAACCGGAGTATACTTCATACTTAGCCAACCAAAATACCACAGACCTGCTTATGTCTTATGTTGGCAGCGTTCCAATGATAACAAGCATGTGCAACTCTTCTACGGTAACAAAGTTTCGAGTTTGTTAGAATGTGAAAATGGAAATTTCTTACAGCAACAAGTCGTTTTTCATAATTTAGTCTCATGCATTGTTGACTCACTCGCTGCCAATGTAAACTAATGATGCAAAATGTAAAGTGACCAGAGAGTACTTGAAATACTTGAAAAGTGATGTGACAACTACAACTGGATAAAAAGTTAAATTTAGAAAAACAGGGTCGCGGTAACTCACACATCCAATACAATCACAGCGACTGACGCCCTGGCTGGCTGGTAATCAATCGATTGCTCATCTTCATTTCGACCATACACTGCAAAGTAGATTCTCATGAAAAAAGTTCATTTGATATGCCTACAGTAGAGAGTGGGACGCACCTTCAAATTCATAGAGAGCTGTGGTCTCACGGTCCAATTTCTGGCTCACAGTAATTTGACCAGTTTCTTCATTCAAAGCAAAAGGCAGAGCGTCTAAATCCATCCCGTTGTCATCGCTGATCGAGTATTTCACAGTGCTATGCATTGGTGTTGCATCATTGTCAATTGCCTGTAACGCAGGACACAGGTATGCAGTTAAAATGTAGATACAGTATTTCTTCTAATAGAAGGGTGGGTCTCTAAAATTTAGTGATCAGTGTTAAAAACAATGATTGTGAGGTGCAAAACGACGTTCAAAAAGTTCAGAACAATGATTGTCAGACAGTTCCGTCATTGTGTCAGATGAAAATTACCGTATTTGCTTGAATAGTTCCCCCCTTGAACAATTCCTCCCTCGAATAATCCCACCTGTAAGACGAGTGGGGAAATAATAATTCCCCCCCCTCGAATAATCCCCCCTTAAAGATATTTCATCAATTAGTTGTGCCAAATTTTAACAAAAATGGACGTTTTTGTGTTAAAAATGCGCGATTTGTGAAATGACCTGATAGAAATGCTTGAACATTTTGACGAAAGAGTTATTCCCCCTCGAATAATTCCCCCTCGAATAATTCCCCCCTCGAATAGTTCCCCCCTCAAAAAAGTCTGGCGAAATAATAATCCCCCAGGGGGATTATTCAAGCAAATACGGTAGTCAAAAAATTGTTAACATATAAGCTTATTTGATTCGATTGTTATTTAAGATCTACAAGTTGACAAAATTATATATTAAATTATATTAAATTTTATTACAATAAATATGGTGTGGCAAGTCGAGTGAGCACAGGGAAAACGAACCCTGAGAACTCCGACGACATCACCCAAGTTTGCGTCCTCTCCAATGTGCCATTCGTACTTCTCCTTGTCAAATTCTGGTCGGTGGTCATTCAAGTCCTTCACTCGTACCACCTTCGAGCGCTGCGTGTACACCGCGCCAGAAGCAGCCGCCACTGTGAGCTGCACATTGATGTGGCGCGTCATAAGTTTTTTTTAGAGCAAGCTATAATGTGTTTTTTCAGTCCGCTGTACTACGCTTTGACAATTACGCGCAGTCGAGTCGATTGAGTGCTTGAGTGCTCAATATTCTCGACAAATTCAACAAAGGAGCGGAATAAAATTCGAAAACTCAACATTTTTTTCAAAATACAATAACGTTTTTGAATGTTTATTTGCCATCGTTCGTCAATCACAACTCACCTCAAATTGGTCGAATACCTCTCTATCCAATGGCCCCGTGCTTTTCACCTCACCGCTATCCTTATCTAACTCAAACATAGTCACGTGCTCTTGAATTTCAGGGTAAAAAACATGAAATTCGCTGGTGAACTGTCCATTCGTCGAGTTCCACAAAAAGTATTCAATTTTGCAATCCGTTGATGGAGTTTTTGCAGCCAACTGCATGACAACACTGCCAGGAGGTGAGTTCTGCAAATGGACACAATTACATAAATTCAACATGTACATAGCTACCGTATTTCTTTACCTAATAGAAGGGCGCCCTCCTATTTTTGTAAACGTTTTTACCAGCCCTACTTTTGGAGACGCCCTTCTAAATATTTTAAGCCGCCCTTCTGTCTTTTTCATCATTTTTCAGCCAATTTTTTCAAGTTGTGCCAAGGTTTTTCAAAGCGTTGTGTCATAGACACACAATGATGATACACAAATTGCAAAAATATTGTCTCTGGCGTTTTTTCGGTTGGGCTCCAGCTGCTGCCGGTAACATTTAGCAACAATTTCCTTTATTTTCCTAAAGGAAAAATCTGTGACTACGGCGACAATTCGCCTAAGAAAAACGTAGAGAACGAAAAGCCAGTATTATACGCACCTCATCGACCTCGACAATATCGACGGGCTTGTCGAAGGTGGGCGCGCAGCGGGTGGCAGACACCACCGTGATGAACACTGGCGCAGACGCGGACTTGCCACCTGCGTCGGCCGCTGCGACTCCCAGCTGCGCACAAAATACTAATATTAAATTAAATAGAAGCACGGGGCTGGTTTTTAAGCCTATTTTACTCAAATCTTGGGGATCACTTTCATGAAGACAATGGCGACCCACACACTAGTTGACACATGTGTGTCAACTAGTGTGCGGGCCGCCAATAAGGGGGCGACGCAGCACAAACCTGGAACTGTCTGCTTGGCGCCCTATCATCTTCAGCCTCCGCCTCTCCATCCAATGGTTCTTTCAGAATTTCTGCGAAACAATGTTAAATACAAGGTTGGAAAGTAATACGCGGTTTATGATTTATTTGTCAACGTCATGGTTGAGACGTTGTTCAATTGTTTTTAGTCAGTAAAAGCGGTGCTACGCCAAGGTCGAGGCCTTCTTATGTAAAGGAAGATTTGTGTGTGTATCGACTGGGCCCACCTGTCAATGGTGCAGTGCTGGTGATGATGCCAGTGTTCGGGTGGATTTCAATCGCACCTTCCAGGGCACTGTTGTCCAAATTGATCAGTGAATATGTCAGCGTTCCATTGGCGCCTAAAATATTTATACTCAAATTTTTAAGTATAAACTTCTAAGAAACATAAATAACAGCAAACTATTTCAAGTGTATACCTTCATCTGGATCAGTAGCCATCACATTTAGAAGCACACTACCGACAGGTGCATTCTCAACAATTTGAGCGGAGTACTTTGTCTTGTCAAATGTAGGCGCATTATCATTTGTGTCGAGCACCTTGACGTGCAGCTGCAAAATAAATTTTTATAATATACCTAGAGTACTCATAAATTCTAAATGAATTTTGAAAATGAGCGAAATCCACACTGCCACTCACGGGAACGGTGGTTTCATGCCCTGCTTGATCAGCCACAACAACTAGACCTCTATAATCCGATACAGATTCACGATCTAGGGCCGTTTTGGTTCGAATCACGCCCTGGATGGAAGAAAAGCACGATAGAATTCCAAATCGGAAAATCGACAATACTGGCGCCACACAAGGCCACAAGCTAGTTTTCATGGTTCCAATTTGAAAACTCGATCGAAATCTTGTCGATCTCGTTAAACAGTAGTTCATGAAGTGATCATTTCTGTAAACTAATGATTGCATCGTAATACTAATGCGCTGAGTCAATGTGGTCAGTTACGTGATGGTGGAAGCGTCAATCAGCATTCGAGTCGCCATACAGATTTGAACGAGTTTTCAAATCGGAAGCATGAAAAACTAGCTCGTGTGGCCACAATATTGAATGAATATCTCACCTCTGAATCTACATCGAACACTGTGCCAATCGACTGATCAGTCATCGATTTGTCACCATCAATACCCATCAATTTATAAGTGATTTTCATGGCATTTTGCATCGACTCGGCGTCCATCTGGTCGTGGTGTGAGGCTTGGGCGATATTTGCAACAACTTTGAGCACTGTGGTTCCCACTGGAGCACTCTCGGAAATGGATGATTGAAAGAATGGCTGTAATGGGTGGATTTGGGTATCTTTATGTACACATCATTTGAACCCCACGGTTACGAGTAAACGAGTACCATTTTCCAACACGTACACCACTCGAATTACCCCCCACTACCCATTGAACAAAAAAATTCCACAGTGTAGTATTTGATTGATTGTAGTAATTCAATCAAATACTACAACAGCAATGCATGCAGCGTGGTATGCATTTCTGTTGAAGCGCATGCAGCAGAGTGGTTCTCTACAGCACGTATGAACACAACGCGCTTTGCTATTGATCGCGATCTCCGGTGATGAATATTGTTTTTAAAATAAGTTTCCAAAAGTTTAAAGTTTAAAATAAGTTTCCAGTCGCAGTTGTTAAAGAAACGCTATATCATCACTAGGCGAAGGCGAAAAACAGCGCGAAAGTGACGCAAAGAAAGGTTCGTATAATATTTAGGTACAAAAAATATGTACAACCGCCGTAACCAACCGCTTCAAAAATGGGCCATTCACTTTTCGTCCTCCTAGTTCTGACCACAAAACTAGTGGTGGCACTCTGTCCACTCTTGGCGTGCGTCGCTCTGACGGCCACGTTGACGCCCGACACGGGCGCCAATTGCCCCGACTGCCGCAGCGGCTTGATCAAAGCGATCACGCCGCTGGTTCGATCGATGTCGAACCACTGTTGCCCGTCGATGATCGAGAATAGAATTTCCGGGTTCGGGGGTAGGCGGTCGGCCGGCACCGGCACCGTTCGCACCTGCGTTCGGTGTTTTCACAATGATTCGATCGATGCATTGAAAGTTAATTGCTACGCAGTGGTGATGGGGTGGCGCCCTTCGGCGCCTTGTAGCGAATTTACATCGCAACTTCCGATCGCGCCAGAATTACGAAATGCACTTTTGAGCTGAAATCGCACCTTTTGAGACATGAAATACCGTATATCCTTGAATAAGACCCCCGTGAATAAAACCCCATGTTGGCCAGGTGAGGGAAAATAACTACCCTCTGCATCACTCTCCTCTCTTGAATAGTTCCCACGTCTGGTTCGATATGTTTATTCACAATTTGTAATCGAATGATTTGGATGCTGATGAACACGAATTTTAGCACGAATACTCTGTTTTTGTTACTTAGTTTTTGTTGTCGTTGAACTGTTCAACACATGAATTAAATGACTTGACAGAATGCATTCATACAATGTATAAAGTGCAAGTTCTTACGAAAAAATAACTCACCCCCCCCCTTGGATAACCCCCTCCAAAACCTCTGACGAAATAATAACTCCTCTGGGGTCTAATTCGAGGATATACGGTATAAAGTATCAGTCACTTGCACGGGTCTGTATTGGCACTGCGAACGCTAGTTAGCTTAAACCAGATACTCAAAATTGAGTCAACATACTTTAGTAAATTTATTACAGTTGAATTTTGAATTTGCTTTTTTATCTCCGTCCTGACTCCGTAAACGTAAACTCAAATACATTCTAAGTTGATTTGTGGGTACCCACTGAGCATAGATTTTTGAGTTTACTGGTGTTTTGAAACTCACGTGTTCAGACTAGCGACGTAAAAAGCGGCATGGCGCTTTTCTAACCCTTAGTACTACCTTGAAGCAATAAACGCTCCTGCATCAGTGAGCGCTGGATATTTTGTGTGTAGTATTCGAACACATCCAAAAATGCTGAAAAATATTCTTGTTTCGCTTCATGAGGTGACTGTATTTATTGATAAAACATGAAATGTCTGATGTCTGTCAGATAAAATAAAGCGTACAAACATAAAATGCCAATGCGTTGTACCTAGTGATGGAAAAGCGCCAGAAAAAAGGGCGCCAGGCGCCAATGGTGCCATGGCGCTATACGGAAACGGGGCGCCAAGCGCCAAGGGCGCCATAGAAAAAGAGCGCCAGGCGCCAAGGGCGCCATGGCGCCATTGGGAAAGTGGGCGCCAAGCGCCAATGGCGCCACGGAAAGAGGGCGCCAAGCGCCAAGGGCGCCATGGCGCCAATTGAAAAGAAGGGCGCCAGGCGCCAATGGCGCCAGATAAAAAAAGCTAGTAGAATGCCTTGCGTGTGCTAAAAATGCTTCTTCAGCACTAGTGCACACATTCACTTCTTTATTCATGTTCTCCAGGATGTAATCAGCATAAATGAGACTAGCAACAAACTTTTGTGCAAAAACCGTACTCACGCGTGATAAACACTTTAAAAATTGTCATTAGACAAAACAATGAATGCACTTCGAATAGATTTTCCAATTCTTTCCAATGTTTTCTTGAAGCGGACGACAACGGAATTCCGATAATTTCAATCCGTTGATTTACGAGTTTGCAAGTTCACCGGTCTATCATGCTCAGCTTCTGATCCGTTACACGTATCTGATAAAAATGGGATGAAACGTATACATCCACTCACACCACTTCATGCATTTTCCGGTGAATTTTGATCATTCACAGACCCGTTTTTCGTTTTTATTCATTCACGCAGCACTCACCTTGAAACCCTGCTGGCGCCATTTTGGCGCCCTTTTTGGGCAGGGCTCCAGGCGCCAAGGGCGCCACGGAGAAAGGGCGCCAAGCGCCAAGGGCGCCATGGCGCCTTTCAGAAAGTGGGCGCCAGGCGCCACGAGCGCCACAGAAAAAGGGCGCCAAGCGCCAATGGCGCCATGGCGCGGCGCCCTTTGGCGCCCTCAAATGGCGCCAGCGCCATGGCGCCATTCCATCACTAGTTGTACCGCAAAAAAGTGCAAAAAATTGGACTCCCCGGCCGGGAATTGAACCCGGGTCTCGCACGTGACAGGCGCGGATACTCACCACTATACTACCGAGGAGATATCCACGTGCGGCTAAACTCGCGCTACGTTTCGACGAAAAGGTCATTTGGTTGGAAACTCTGACGAAAAATCATATAATCAGTGTCAAGTTCAATTTATAAGTTAAATTTTTTTACACAATTCTTCTGAAAATTGAATGAAATTCGATTTTATCCATTTTCCGTGAGAACGGCTAGAACGTTTTGGAAAAATTGTAGTTCATTATTGCTTTCTCTAACTTATCTTTACCAACTTTTCGGGCTTTGCCAAACCTGATAATAATAAATTCATGCCACACTGCTGTGCTGTTGAAGCGCCATGGCGCCATGCTCATGAAAAGTGCCATCGCGATTATTTTACCTTGCTTGGCACTACTTTCCCTGGCGCCAGGGACAATGACAAAGCGCATGGCGCTTTTGGCGCGTGGAGCTAATTTGCTCCGGCGCCCCTGGCGCTTGGTGCCAAAGTGCCGGCACTTTTTGCATGCAATCGGGTAACGTAAAATTCAAATTAGTTCACTGACGGAAAATACACCGTGTACACGTAGCAATAACAAAGGCGGAAAATAACAATCGGTCGGCGCGAGTGCCGCGGAATCGCAGGCAAGCAAGTCGCGACCCACCGTGTACACGTAGCTGCCCACTTTGAGCGTGTCGGGTATCACGATGGACGTGTCGGGCATGGGCGCGAATCGCAGCAGCTCGTTCACGCTCACCGGCTCAGTGCGCACTTGACCAATGTTCACGATCAGATAGGCTGCGATCAGTTGTATGGCATATGGTGAATTGGGAATCCTGAAATTTTCTCCATATGTCCACTTGTATAAAAAAAGTTTTACGGTGTTGTTGCGATTGTGATCACGTTCAGGAATCACCCACAGACCCTTGAAGATGGCCGTCAGGCTGCCACAGTAGAGAGAAGTACACCACACTAAAAAGAACAAAGCAACACGCCCATTCCCAAAGCAACCCACCCAAATCTTCCGGCTCCTCCTCGTGCTTCACATCCTTCACTGCCACAGTCAAGTGCACGGACATGAGTGCGTTGGCTTCCCCGCCGCTGCCGGACACTTTTTCAAGTGACGCGTCGCCCTGGCCAGGGGAGGGTAGGGCGCGGGTCAGGTACAGGGTGCCGTTGGATTTGCCCTCGCCACCGAATGAGAACGATTCTCTGGGGAGGGTTGAGAGTTCTGGTGGTATACGGTATTTTTTGAATTAGCCCATGGGGGGTTTATTTTTCAGGGTGGAAATTTTGAGGACGGGGGTAAACGCGAAGGGGGTATTTCGAGGGGGTTTATGTTTTCACCAGAACTTTCTTGCACTCCCAGTACTAATTTGTTGTTTGTACCGTACACAGACAGAAAAATGCAACAATAGCCACCATGTATGAGTGTCTATAGACTTATATAAGTAAGTTACTAGATAGTAAAAAACCCGTTCTAAGGTAACACATCCATTGTTTTTAACGTGTGTTCTGCATTGCCCAGATCACAAACCGCAGCTTTTGTCATTTACGTTCTCTTTATACTCTACTTGGGGCGGGGTGTATTTCGAGGGGGTGTATAAATTAATAGTGTCCATTCTGAGGGGGTATATCGAGGGGGCCCAAGCTCGAGGCACTCACAATAAGAGCCTCCTGGCATTGGCGCTATGAGCCATCCATTGATTCCCATCCGCCCCGTATGCCTCCACACCCTTGATCGAGTAAACTAGTTCAGCTGCACTTCCATCCTTGTCTTGGGCGGAAAATGTTGACAGTTTGGAATTTGCGGGTGCATCTGAAAAGAAGGTAATTAATGCATTTTTAAGTGGTCGCGATATGTGCTCAGATCGGGGTCGCGAGAAATCATTCCTAAAATTTGGCGCCATGCGCTTATTTTTTAAATAGCTCATAAGTGATTATCGAGATCAATAACAATATCTGGAGCCCTAACCTTCTCTGATAGTGACCTCCTGACTCTTTTCGCCAACGAACTTTGGCGGCTCACTTCCCAACCCCAAAATAGTCACTTGCACGATGGCAAACGATTGCGGTGCAATGCGGCCCGCTGCAGTCGGTGTTGCAGAAACCTATGAGGAATCAGAAACCTTTGCAATAATTTTGACAAAATTATCAGCGATGCGAATGTACAATCAGTGCTGATGAAAAAGCGCCAGAAGCAGGGCGCCAAGCGCCATGATGACTTCATTCGGAAACAGGGCGCAACAGAAAAATGGCGCCAAGCGCCAACGGCCCATTGGCGCCAGCGACATGGTTCTATTCCATCACTAGTGCTGACATTGTCACAGCCGCGTATGGTGACAAATCCTCTGGAAAATATGTTTACATTTTTAAGCGTTTTTCCCTAAAAAAACGTTTCGTATTTTTTAATTTTTGTTTGTCATCATTACAGCCGCCACAACTCAGTGCGAAATAGGCCAGTTTCAAATAGGCCATATAAAAAATTCAAACACTGACCACTAATCTGTACTCATTGATATCCTTGGTGACGGGACCCTCATACCTTATCACTCCATCCATCTCTCCGATTGTAAAATAACCCGCCCCACCCTCAGAGATAACATAGTTGACACTGGTGCCATTTTGATGCGAATTCGGTCCGCTTGGCGACGCAGTGACCACGCCCACCGGTGCTCTGCTGTTCGATGGAGCGGAGAATAGATAAAACGGCTTCGAGAAAATGGCTGGTTCGATCGTTTCCACCACACGGGTCTGTGTAGGAATCGGGGCACTTGCACCGATTTCACCATGATTATTGACATATACCCTATTTCTTCGCAATACCCCCCTCAAAGTGGCCACTACGAATGTATAAACCCCCTGGTTTTACCCCCTCAAAATTCTTCACTATGTAAAAAGAAACCCCCGGAGCGCATACAGGAAATACGGTATTACTGTCAGCTTGCAGACCAACCATCACTTCAACGATAACATCCACTTTTGCAGTTGCCTGGCCAGACGCCGCAACGGCAGATATATTGAAACGTTGGCCAAGATTTTTCACTGTCACCATGTCGGGAAATGATGGGAAAATAGCACCTGTAGAATGTGTCAAACCGTAATTTTGGGAGTGATCATGGTGGAAATTAAATGTGTTTTACGTAAAAACAAACCAGAATTCTGATCTATGGAGAATAGGGCAGTTGGATCATCTAAGCTGTATTTCACGGAAGAATCATCTCCATTCCCGGATTCTGCCTGTAAATAAGTAGATGGACAGCAATGTTACATCCAGGATCCAATCCCAGACCCTGTAAAATGTCCTGTAAAATGTTAAATGTCATGCAAAGTGTCAAAAGTCATTTAAAATGCCCTGCAAAATGGCAAAAATGTTTGCCATTTTGCAGGGCATTTTACATGACTTTTGACACTTTCATGGCATTTGACTTTGTACAGGGCATTTCAAAGGGTCTGGGTATGCCCCCAGAGGATAACAAGAATCGTGTAAATCGGGTACCTTTACAACCAATAATGGATCAAAGCTGGCTTCTTTCTCATAAATTGTGGCAGCATAAAATTCCTGGTCAAACTGCAGTGAACCGAGACTTTTGACTAATCGCAACTGAAAACAAGGCGCCACTCAGATGCAATTATACGAAGCCGCACGCACAAAACCTTTCATTGTAATTTTCTGTTGAAATACTCACTTTTATCGTGACAATTGCTTCCGCGCTGGGAAACTTGCCGCCAGCCGAGTCTCTAGCCGTCACGACTATTGGAAATTCCTTTGGCGGCATCATTTCACTCGATTTCCAATTTAGCGGATCTTGGATCAGTCTTAATTCGACTATACCTCCACTAGCAGGAGTGGCGGCAAAGCTGAAAAGGTTTGTCATTGCTTACATAATATGAAGAAAATACAGTGACGTATTGGGTTGAAATTAGGGTTCAAACGGGACTACTTGTTTGGGCCGGGACCGGGGTGCCGGGACCAGAAATTTTTCTTATCGGGACCGGGACTGGCTTATTTTTTATCGGGACCGGGACCGGTATCGCCTCAGTCCCGGAATTTTGTTGAACCATCTACCAGGACCGCGGTCCTGTTTGAACCCCACCTAGTTGTAACTCACTATTCAGCATATCTGCCCTGTAAGCTAAACTGCAAATCGTCCACATCAGTTGCATCGGCATCATCCACCTGCAATGAAATTACGATTCTAAATATGTTCATTATTATTGAATTCAAGTTGTACAGTAGACGGTAATAACGAACATTCAAGATTCCAATAACCCTGTCAGTAGATTCAGGAACCATGTCCAAACTGAATTCATATCTATTTTGCTTAAACATGGGAGGAAACTCATTTATTGGCGTCACTTGCACAGTGACGGGCAACATTGACTCGATGTTATTTGAGTGAACGGCTTTCACCTGCGAACTTTTAACTTCAAGAAAATGTCATAAATATTAGTTGCCAATCCCAGACCCTGTAAAGTGTGATGTAAAATGTGAAATGTCATGCAAAATGTCATACAAAGTGTCAATTGTCATGACAAATGTAAAGTAAAGTGTCAATTGTCATGACAAAAATGTGTAAATCGTAATGCAAAGTTCAGTGATAAAATCTTTTCTTATTTGTTCTTTTACAGGCCTGGGACTGCCTGATAATGTCAATTTCTCACAAAACAGTACCAAGATCCAACCATGAATGTAACTTCATCTGGTTGTTGCTCCCCATTCAATGATTCTCTTCCAAACAGCATTTCCAAATCAATGGCTTGTTGATCGAGCAAAATGATGTCAAAGTACCCTGCTTGTTGCAAACTGTCGGGCACTACTTTGAAGTGTTGCGATGTTTCCCCCACAATTTCCAATCCGATTTCACCTGCTTCCTACAATCAAAGACAACATTTATAATGGATATAAAATCTCACCAACATAAATAAACCCTAGATTCTCACCCCATCTCCCAGTGTCACATACAATGGGTCTTCAAAAGGGAGTGGCTCCCCCTGCGGCCAGTTCTCAGGCACTTGCACCGATGCCATTTGAGTGGAGAATGCAGGGAAGGGGTACCCTTGCAATTGTGATAGAAATGGCCCACTGGACTCGTCAGGCTTGATTTTGGATTGCAAAGGCGCCAGGAGCGGTTGCACGCTGCTCGTAGATGGTACCGATTCAGCAGTTTCAGATCGTTGCTGTGATTGAAGAGTGACATGAGACCTACCTGAACGTCTAGTTTTTAAAGTGTGGTAACCTCGATTAGCATCTATTAGTGAAAAAGTGCATAAAATCGAAGTGAAGTACGGCTGAACGTGCAGTGACATAGGCTGGATTTCTTAGATAGGTAGGCTAGGCACTGAAGACTGGTGCTGAGTTGACACCACAAATTTAAACAGCAGTATGGCACCATGGCCAGCGGCACCAGGAATTTCTTTGGACAACCAACCTTCTGGTCATCCTGTCCCTTATCAAGTAAACCAGTGGGACCCCCTCCACCCTTTTCAGTGCCACCACCGCTGGCATCTGAATTGGCGCTCGGTACAATGGGCAGGAATACTGTCCTTTTGAGTGTGTTTCCAAATGCCGGCTGTTCTGAAATAGGTGCATCTAGGTCCAGATCGCTCGCTGTTACTACGGCGCCGATACCACCACCCGTAGCCTGCAAGTGAAATTTTTATTGGATATTAATATTTACATGAGGTGATGTGATTAGCATAGGAATCGTAATTCCATTTGTGTCCGGTGTCGGTCCCGTCTTACGGTAAACAAGACAAGCAACGTAACGGTGGAAAGTACAATGGAGCAGTCCCGCATCCTGCAAATGCCATATAAAAAGAGTAAAGTGTCATGTAGAAAGTAAAATGCCATGCATAGTGTAAAAATTCATGTAAAATGCCATGAAAAATATCGAATGTACAGTAGAAAAATAAATTAGGCATTTCGTATGACTTTTTACACTTTGCATGCCACTTTGCAGGATGCAGGACTGGTGTCAGTACCAAGCCCTCTAAAGTGTAAAGTAAAGTGTCAAATGTAAAGCCAAATGCAAAGTAAACCGACAACTGTCATGCAAAGTTCAGTAATAAAATCTTTTTTTTTCGTTTTGATTGACACTTTAGGTTGCATTTGACTTTACATTTGACACTCTACTTTAACACACCATTTGACAGTAACAACAGCAACAAAGGCAACAAGCAAACCTTGACATCCAACCGCCGTCTGAGCGTGACCACTCCACTTCTTGCATCCACTTGCAAATACTCATTTTCATTACCATCCACCAGCAGCGATTCAATGCCGTAATAAACTTCCGACTCCGGATCGACAGCTAGCAGAGTGTAGATCGGAACGTCTGTGGTATTTTGGGGTGTTTGTTTCATCGATCACAGGCCAGGAGGCACTCCCAGACCCTGTAAAAAGCCCTGCAAAATGTCAAATGTCACGCAAAGTGGCAAAAGTCATGGAAAATGCCCTGGCAAATGGCAAACGTACGTACGTACGTACGTTTGCCATTTTTCAGGGCATTTTCCATGACTTTTGACACTTTGCGTGACATTTGACATTTCACAGGGCTTTTTACAGGGTCTGGGAGTGCCCCAGGCCAGATTTTCATAGATAAGATCAGTGAACGGATTTGCGAACTCGTCACACGGGCGCATTTTCTAATTGTTTTAGCAATTCATTCAAAAATTTCATGGAATTATAGTAAATATTTATCATGATGATAAATTCTCTATCAAAACATACAAACCACAAACCTGGTAGAGTATCGGCGCTTAGCACCAAATCACTCATATCATTGATAAACTCCGGTGGCTCATTTGCAACAACGTAGGTGAAGCATAATAGTAAAATTTGTGATTTGCAGAACCCCATTGCACCTATAAAACAACACAGTGTGTGGAACACTCAGGTGTCTTAACATGAGTACGATTTTTTTATAAAGTTATGTATTTACATTAATGCAAAGTTTACCTGCCCACCGAAAATGCACGCCGACAAAGCGAAACTAGAAAACACACAAATGCAAATGGCGCATTTTGTCGCATATGTCAACTGGAATCAAAATGCATGACTATGGCACAATGCACTTGAAAAATGCACACTAAATAACACACATCTTCGAAAAACCTATGCTTCGGTGTCAGATGAAGATGTGTGTTTGAATTGGAAGCATGTAACCGTATTTCCTCGGAATACCCCCAGGGGGTTTATTTTTTCAAAGTGAACATTTTGAGGGATATAATTCGAGGGGGTTATTATTTCGCCAGAAATTTTCAAAAGGAGCGTACTACATTACATTACATTACCATGGATAAATAGCTACTCAATCTAACATACTTATGTGTAGCTGCGACGCAAATTAGTAGCAATAAAGACATTAGGTGCATTGCCTGTATCATGAACCTTATTCCAGACGGGGGGATTTCGAGGGGGTGGTATTTTTTCCTCAGCTCGAAAAGTCCTTGGCGTATTTCGAGGGGGGTAATTCAAGGGGGGGGGGGTATTTCGAGGGAATACGGTACATAAGTATTTACATCATAGGTGAGTTAGGTAGGTGTACGTGAGTTCATGCATAATTGGTCATGATGTCATTTTCGGTCATGACTCACTCAACTGGAAATTGTGAAACTTCAGTAAGTTTGCAGGGAGCAACTTCATTACGCGGATAAACCTTGAAAAATTGTACACAGTATGGGATTGCACCATTACAAAAAAGTGCAGTTGATACCAGAAAAACGTTTATCCCAAATTGACTAAGTAACCTCCAGAAAGTAACTAAGGCAAACTGCACCACTTGCACAAAGTTCAAAACAAGTGTCATTGACTCCGGATTTTGCCCATGAAATGTATACATGCGTACGTATTTACAGGTGTAGGAATTTTCACTTTTATAAACTTTGCATGAAATGATGCGCGAAATAATGAGGATTGTTTCACGAATCTGCGCATACCCGTGTATGTATATAAATAAAAATGCATCACGATTAATGTGTACGACACAAAATACGGGTATGTATTCATAAGGAGATGTAGGTGGAATTTAATTCGACAACAATTTTCAATTTGAAAACAATTTTTTTGTCAATGATCGACCATTTCCGTGGTAGAACACTGTATGTTGAAAAACTGGGAAAGTTAAGACCGCAAAGTCTAAATGAATTAACCAATGCCTGATTTTTAGGTCAAATTGAAATTATGCTCACTAACATGATAATGGCCTAGAAAACTCCATATGATTTTTTCATAGAGGAAAACATTCTAGGCATGTTATTCGGTAATGTAACGAGAAATTCACGCATGAAATCTACATACCTAACATAAATACCTATGAATTTATGTATGTGTTTATGTACACCTGTAAGATTACTCTTTCTACATGCGGCAATTACCGAACACAATAAAATTCCACTCTATGAAAACAGAAATTTGCCAAACTTGAGACCAGAAATCTCTTTGATACGATTGACTTTTGCGCGCATGAATTTATGCATCACAGTGTCAAGGTTGCATGTGAATGGATGCATGAGCCCCCGAGTGAATTTGCTCAGTGCTGCCAAGTGGCAATGGAATGGCGCCATTTGTGCCTCTTTGATTTTAATTTACCTATACTCGGCGTCGGCGGACACCACCACACTTAGTATGGAAACTTACCATTACCCATCTGTATAATGAACCAAGCCTTATACAGTTACCTATACAAAAATCATAATATTTCGTTTTTACTGTGGGATAATCAATTACGAAATTTATCACAAGATTTTATTCATTAAATTATGGAAGGATTCTGCGCAAAGTATGCGCTTCACTCGGTATACCTAGTGTGAAATAATGATTCAGTTGCGCAGAATTTAATGGCGCCAGATGGGTGAACAGTACCCAAACGTGGCGCCAAACAGCAGCTTTCGGCTCCTTTGCAATCACTTTACCACAGTCGGCACCATTAACTGCACTTGCATCAGTTTCAAACTGCATTTTGTTCTACACCACACATAAAGTGACGAAGTACAAAAAACATCATAGGCACGAGCGAAAAAACCAAAACAATAACAACCCACTTTGATCATCGCGGATTCCATTGTCAAGTCTCCCCCGAAAATAAAGTATTTTAGGTATACCTAATATTTATTTATATTATTTAGTAGGTTTGACATGTGTTTGCAGTGAGTCGTCGCGACATAACAACTTGCGCTCGCCTACCTGACATTTTTAGAAAAGATAAAGGTGGTCAGTTGCGGTTAGCCGCATGCCCTAATTCAATGGTGTAAATGATGTTGGGAAAAAGAACACTTAAAATAAATGGGTGCATAAAATGGGATTTTAAATAGATGGAAGCATGTGCACGGCTTATATGGCTTAATGGCCAATCAACAGCAGTGATCACTCAGCTGCTGTGACCGCCATGGTGTCCTGCCCGGCGCATGCCTATTCCGCATTTTGGCCTATTCCGCATTTTGGCTCATCCCGCACATTTAGCTTCCCATCCCGCATTTCGGCCTATCCCGCATCTTGCCGGTGTAATGTGCGAGATAGGCAGTGTGCGTGATGGGTTTGTGTGCGGGATAGGCCAAAATGCGGGATGGGCAGCTAAATGTGCGGGATGAGCCAAAATGCGGAATAGGCCAAAATGCGGAATAGTGCACCGTCGTCCTGCCCCGCCGTCATTTTACTGTTATAAATACAGGCAACGCAGCCTGATCCTTGAGATCGAGTATTGATCATCACTGCGTCACCAGAGCGTGTCCACGCGCCGGCCCACATCTCGCCTCGATGTTTGAGGGGTTAGAGTTGTTAAAAGAGACAAGCGCAAAATTTCAACATTCACGTTACATGAATTGTTGCACTATTATTTGGGGGTGTTACACAAGTCTTACATTTTATCAATAATTTCCGGTTGCCAACACTGGCTCTACAGCAGAGTTGTTAAAAGTACCGAACGTTTTTCAAAGTATACGTAAACGTAAAGTATTTATTTTTTTCTCACCCCCTGAGTACAGAAAACGTTTAGTAATTTTTTTTACTTTTACTCATGAGTAAACGTGAGTAAACGTACTCTTTCCGCTGGAAAACGTAAACGTGAGTATATTTAAAAATTTTTGCCCCAATTTCTAAATCATAATCACTAAATTTCATATTTTTTGCCTGTGTTCAACATCAAATACGCCTATTTTGCTTTTATAGCTTTTATGGCTATAAATCATATTAAATTCACATTTTTGGCTATTTTTCTCTATTTTTGACCTATTTCACCCGTTTCTCCATTCCATGTCTTCAAAAATACCTGTATTATGTCCTATCAAAAATACGTCTTCTGTACTCGAGTACTTTCAAAAAGTATACGTAAACGCGAGTACAGAAACTTTTTTCCGATGAAACGTAAACGTATTTACTCTGTACTCGAGTATACCTACGTATTTATCGAGTGAAAGTAAATACGTTTTAACAACTATGCTCTACAGCAGCGATGCAAATTGACCCCGATAAATACATCATGTTCATGGATACATGATGTACCTTATTCCAGATGGGGGTATTTCGAGGGGGGGTCAATTTAAGGGGATGAGGTATTTCAAGGAAATACAGTAAATGATTTGAGCGAACTTCTTTGAGCCAAAGTGAACTGGACTCTGTGACGGGAGTTTGCGTCGGTGCCGGTTGAGTCGATGTTGGCGGCGGTTCCGTTACCGGAACATTCGTTTGTATTATAAGGGTCGCAGATTCCAAGGACTCGAATTGTAGAGGGGAGGCTTGCAGTGCGGCTGCACAGTCTCTTCGCACAGGTTGAAATCTACTTCAACGAAAATGTCTACTGAGCCGCGTGTATTTATAAATAGACTCGTTTACACCTCAGAGTTCAGCTGTCGCCTGGATCTAGAAGGGAATGCTTGGAATAGGAACATTTTTTTGTGCTTTCATCGAGGTTTTTACCAGAGTTGTTGAAAGTAGTGAACTTTTTTCGAAGTGAATGTAAACGTAAGGTATTTTATTTTTACGTACCCCTGGTCCTGAGTAGTGATGGAAAAGCGCCAGGAAAAATGGCGCCAGGCGCTAATGGCGCCATTCAAAAAATCAAATACTGTGATTCCTCGAATAAACCACCCTCAAAATACCCCCAGGTGCCAATCCCAAGCCCTGTAAAGTGTAAAGTAAAGTGTCAAATGTAAAGTAAAGTGTCAAGTCAAATGTCAAATGTAAAGTAAAGTGTCAAATGTAAAGTCAAATGCAAAGTCAAGTGTCAAATGTCATGTCAAATGTAAAGTATAGTGTCAAATGTAAAGTAAAGTGTAAAGTCAAGTGTCAATTTTCATGACAAATGATAAATATCCACGAAAAAAGAAAATAATTTAAAGGAAAGTCATGAAATCGAGTGAAATGAACTCGAAGTATTGTGAAACTGCAATGTCGAATATAAAATGATAGTATTTTGAAGTGTCGGTTCATTCCCAAATAAGCGAGGATCAATGAGTGACACCATTGCTAATAAAATGTAAATATATACCTGAACATAGTTAGGTATATATACCTGAACAATAATACGCAACCGTACCCAATATAAACATTGATGTGGGCCAATTTCCATACGTGCCCCGCACCGAATCCCAACATTATGTGAACTTGGCACCTGTCCAAAAGCCCGTATGGATATCCCGTTTGTATACTGCCGTTGACAATGGGGAACCGGCGCTGCATGTGCGTGTTTCGGCGGCCATCAGCGACCATATCCGGTGGCTTTATCACATTCCGCCGACATTATCACTGACTCGGACGGTAAACTTTGTGTTTCACTTTGAAGTTTCACTCTCATTCGTATAATACGCAACTGGTAACTGGGATGACGGCCAAGTTCTCATACGTGACCCGATCCGTTTATTTTTTGGCTTGTATTTTATTGAAAAAAGAAAATTGACTGCGGATAGAACCCTGGTGGAGGTGGCCGAAATGTCGCGCAGTTTTCTATCTTTGGCCCCGCGGGCGCGCGAGCATACTGACCTGATGGACGCATTAGTGGACGAGGTGCGTTTACTTTTTAGCCGTATTTGGCACACTGCCAGATTTTTCGCTTGTAGTCGCTCATTCGTGGCTCCCTGAAGAGAAGGGTTGGGAACCCGAACCGACCCGAACCGAACCGAGAATCGAGCCCTATTTTAGAACCGGAACCGAGCTTGAGAACCGAACCGGAACCGAGAACCGACACCATTACCCGGAACCGAACTAAATACCTGAAAGAACCGAAATTTTTGTTATATGTGGAGTTCTTTAACAGTTGTTTTATAAATATTTTTTAATGCCGGCATCGAAACCATTGTTGGACGACAGCATGCTCGCAATGGCATTTTTACGTCTGGCTCTTGTAGGGAATGGGGGCGGACGTCATTATGCTATGGCACTGCACCTACAAATGGTGCCAGCGCCAGCACCACGGTGCTCTTCCGTCACTTTTGGGGAAAATTTTAGGGGAGGGCGTTGCCCCTTTCCCCTTTCGCCAGCGCCCGTATAAATCCGCCTCAAACTCAAACATCCTGGGCATGTTGCTGTTTCTGTAATTCATTTATTACCCGATACCCGGTTATTTTATTACCCTGAACCGAAATTTTGAACATTCCGTAACCAAAAGAACCGAACCGGAACCGTGCTCGAGAACCGAACCGAGAACCGGAACCGAAAATTTTCAAGAACCGATACCCGAACCGAAATATTTTGGAACCCCGAACCGGAACCGAAAATTTTGAAATTCCCAACCCTACTGAAGAGTTACCGTCATGCGTTGCTATCAATCGATACATAAGAACTTTTTTTCCGGATGATAATCACCAGAGTTGATATTGGGTATTTACTTTTACTCTAAAACAGCATACTGAGTAAATACACATGGGTACAATACTTCAATTGTACCAGTATCCATTGTACCCAATATTTTTTCGCAAGTACTGGGTACTTTTGAGTATCTCAGAAAATTCAATTGAAGCATGCAAAATGCCAAAAAGTGACTATTTATCTATGCCTGCATTCATACGTACTTTGTATGTACTTCTTTCTTTAAAATGCGAGCATAGATAAAATCAAGTACATAAACGTTCTTTTAAAAAAAGGCTGCGGGCCCATTTCTAAAAATGTCATAACCTGCTGAAGTGGTCAAAGTTGAAACTAATCAACATGCCTAAAAAATAATTGATTTTATATGCTCCTGCGAAAAAAACACTCAATGTACTCAAAAATACTTGAAAAATACTTTTACGCAATTTTACTCAAGTACTGGGTAAAAACAAAGTTATTTACCCGAGTATTTTTGAGCATGGTTAAAAGTGAAAGTATTAACCGTTACGGGTACTTTTGACAAAGTTCGGTACTTATAACAACTCTGATAATCATGAGTGTCACGCATACGTTCACTGGAAGGTAGCATTTTAGGGGATAGAGCGTTCGCCACAACGCACAGTTATAGAATTCTCAAAGTTGAATATGATATGGTCAGTGGCGTAGCCAGGATTTTTGAGCGGGGGGGCGGATTGTTTACGGAGCCCCGCGGACGGGGGGGCGGCGCCCCCCCCCCCTAAAATTTGACCTATGTAGTGGGGGAATAGCGCCATGGCGCTGGCGCCATTCGTAGGCGCCGCGCCATGGCGCCATTGGCGTTTGCATAGGCGCCACAGACCGCTGTATATGTATGTATTTTACAAATGTATACAGCGAAAATGAACATTTGAGGGCATTTTCAACGAGCTTGAGGCCGTTGCGACCTGAAAAGAGAAAATGCCTTTGGCGTTACGCTATATTGCGCGCTTGCGCGCAAAATTTTTGAAAAATGGCCTCAAAATCGTTGCACCAGAACACATTTCACGACATTTTTCACGTCTCACCAGGGAAGGGGGGGGGCGGCCGCCCCCCCCGCCCCCCCTGGCTACGCCACTGGAGATGGTGTCGTGTCAGGGCTCACATGAAAATCTAAGAACCCCAGGATGCGATTGGAATTGAAAAATGTAATTTTTTCCCCGATTTTTTATGGTCGCCTGTGGGGTTCAAACAGTATTGGTTTTGTGAGATCAGGATTGGTTTTATGAGATTTCGGGATCGAGATCACGCGTTCATTGATGGAAATTGGGGAAAATGGTTGTGATTTGAAGTTTGAAGTTGCATTCAGTGTTCTTCATGTGGTTTATTATACACCATATATGCTCGACTAATTCCCCCGCCTTGAATAACCCCCTTGAATAATTGAGTACGGAAAATATAATTCTGCTCTCCTCGAATAATCCTCATTTTGCATCCAATTTCAATAAAAATTGTAGGTTTTTTAATAAAAAAAAGCATCTTTCATGAAATCAGTTAATAAACATGCTTAATTTTTTTTGGTGTAATACTAATTTCCCCCTTGAAGTATTCTGGGGTTCAAACGGGGTTCCGATCCTGATCTTGAATAGCGAGAAATTTTGGGATTTTGTGCTCCCGATCCCAAAACATCAATTCCTTTCCCAATCTTGCTCCCGAAATATAGGGTTTGAACGATATGACTTTTCGATATCGATATTTGATATTTTTTCCTGAATATCGATATTTGTTATCGATACGATATGGAACCTTGATATCGATATTCCATATTAAAAAATGGTTGATATTCAATATTGCAATTTGCTTTTGGTTAAGCAAGGCATTTTTCTAATGGCATATTGTATTTTCATGTGGTTGCTAGGGTTGGCCGATGTTTTTTTTAAACGTTTTTTTTTAAAAACAACGTTTTTTTAATAAAAAAACATGACGCCCGAAATGTAAAAAAAAACATTGAGCAAAATTTTTAGTACTAAGCACTAGGTATTTTGCAAAATTTTTGCGCGCCTGGGCGCAAAATTCTTGCAAAATACCTAGTGCTTAGTACTCAAAATTTCGGCCGATGTTTTAAAAAAAAACATTTCGGACGTCATGTTTTAAAAAAAAAAACGTTTTTTTTCAACCCTAGGCACAATGAGGCGCTTTTTCAATTTTATACCTTTTTCACACCCCCATTTAAAGAAAATCACGTTCTCCCCCCCACAGCTATCCGGCTGGGGGATGCATTCTCCCCCTGTAGGGGGCATCCATGCCGGCACCAGGGGCGTGTCCAGTGGAGGATATGATGAGGTTCGTGTTGTGTGCGAATTTTTTTTTGTTGTAATTGTTTTTTTTAAAAGTGTGTTGTTTTTGCCATGAGTTCTGTTGTTGTTGCAGGGGTTGTTGCTAGCTAGCTAGAGGGGTCTAGCTAATAGGGCCACAATCTATTCAAACGGCACCGCTGTATCAGTAACCACAAACTATCGATACTTTCCGACAGGGATTTTATAGATTTGGGCCCCCTCGGGGGTTCATATAGATAGTAAGTCGCTCCTCCGGAGGGATAGATAGCTGAGAAAACTTGCGGCCCCCCGCTCGCCGGCTCCCGTAAACAAGCAGCCCCCCCCCGCTCAAAAATCCTGGATACGTCCCTGGCGCCTACGAATAGCGCTGGCGCCAAGGCGCCATTCCTTTACAACAGGGGTCAAATTTTAGGGGGGGGGGCGCCCCCCCCCGTTCGCCGGGCTCCGTATACAATCCGGCCCCCGCTCAAAAATCCTAGCTGTCACCTGTCTGATTTACCTGTATATGTTGACTCATGACCATATCTGGGAGCTTTTAAAGAAAAAAAAAACGGTTTTATTCTGAGATAAAACCCTGTTTTTGATAAAAACGGGGGGGGGGGGTTAGTAAAAATCCTGTTGTTGAAAAAAACGTTTTCGGCTATCCCTCGTCTTGTTGACATGGATAGGTACATGTGAATTTTATTTATTCATTATTTTTTCTTTATACTACGCTTGAACATCAAATGTAGGTAAATGTCATAAAGAAAGAAAAAAATTTGTTTCAGGGACGTATCCAGGAGCTTGTTTAGGTAGGCCGGCGAACGGGGGGGGGGGGCTTTGCCATGGCTCCAGTGGTGTCAGCGCTGGCGCTGAGAACCGCTCTAAAAATACATAATAGAATCCAGATGGCACAAAATTGTGTGTATTTAGTGGAGATTTTGGACTGCAGCGATTGATTTACTTGACCTCTTGTTGTGGGACGATACGCGATTGCGTGCAAAAATTTTTTTACAGACACTTCAAATATTGGTACCGAAAGTTGAGGCGTCTAATTCTAAAAGTCGACAAGTCGACAAAATGTGATTTTGAGTAAATCGCATTTTAAGTTTCAAACCCAATTCCGGGCCCGTGGTGCGTGTCCAATTTGGCTCTCTCATGCTTTCCATTAAGTTCCATATGTTGACAATAAAGTGTCAAATTTTCAGCCCCTAATCCCAACGTATATGTGAAAAATGGGGTGTCCATAAAATTCCATTCGGTCAGAGCAAAACTGTTTTTGGGAGGGAAATGGACTTGTCGCCTTCTTGCAGGCAAGAACATTTTTGTTCCCGCCCGCGTTGCGCCTCCCTTATGGGAAATTTTTGTACTTGTCGGCTTTTAGAAATCGGTGCCCATAGTGGACTTATCACATTTCTTGCGTTTTTTTCACATAAAAAAGGAAGCGGAGGATGGACTTGTCGCCTTTTAGCCCAAAACTAAGTGGACTTGTCGACTTCTTGCCCAAATTTTTTGCATTTTTCCCCAAAAATGTCAAATTGGCACTATGCCATATGGGCATGTGAGGTCAAAAAATTTATGGAAAATGATGAAAAATGTGCGGAAGTAGCCCCAGATGACGTTTCCGGGCCTAACTCGAAATTTTCATATTTTGGACTTGTCGACTTTTAGAATTGGACGCCTCAGTTGTATTATCCTGCACTTTATCATGTCTCACCCGCGGGAACGGGGGGGGGGGGGGGCTGCAGCCCCACTGGATACGTCCTTGATTTGTTTCCACCCGTATCATCACCACAGTTGATGTGCTCGCTACACGGACTACATAAATATTTATATTTGCCAAAAATCCAGTGTCGATTAAAAGACGTTATTTTCAACCGCAATCCATTTCTCGCAGCAGAGGCGGGTGGATTTGGCGCGGCGCGATGTGTTCGGTGCGGGGATGCGATCGCAAGGCGTGGGCCGCGGTGCGCGCTCGATGTCGACCGGCCCCACGCCGGCGCGCAGGGTCATCCCGATGCCGCCCAGGGGCAGGGGCAACCGCGGCTCCGTGGCCGCCTCGGCTCTGTCCCAACGCCCCTGTGAGTAGTGGGCTGGGTTCCTTGAGCTTTTGTACTACTTAGATAGGTAGATTGAGCCCGAGTTGGTGGGCCGGATGGCCGAGCGGAGCTTTTTTGATTACCTTGTTGATTATAAATAATATTTTTCTACGTTGTATTGAAGCTTTCAAATGGGCCGTAATCACTTTCCATCTTTTGCTTTCATAGAATGTTATGTCAATCGATGGGTTCCGGTTCCATTCGAATCTGTAGGGAATTCGCTGCAGGGTATTTATCTTTGATGACGAATCGTTCCTTCAGGCTGCGTTTACACTGATTTTTGTGCCGACAAAAAAGGAATGAAAAAGTTCCATCATTTCGGAATAAGTTCCATGTCTGCAACAAAAAAAAACAGCGATGTATACTCACTAGTTGAGTGTACACGCATGAGAATTTGCAAATAACTCGTGCATGTCGTTCAAGTTTTAAAATGAATTTCAACGACAATCGCTAATTATCTGCAAATTGGCATGTTTGTACACTCAACTAGTGAGTATACTTCACTGCATTTTCTTGCAGATATGTATTAAACTTTATACCAGGATTATGGAACTTTCTAACTCAATTTTTTTTGTCGACCTTTAAGCCAGCCATATACGCGCCGGTTGTTGGTAATGTTTAAAGTGAAGGGTCAAATAGTGGTGATCAGCGAGTGCCGTGCAGACCGGATGCCGCCCCCGCCGCCGGCGCCGAGGTACGACCTGCCCGACAACGACAGTACAGCAGCGTTGGAGCCGGTGGCGCGCCCGCCCACCCAATACTCATCCAGCGACGCGTGGGTGCCGCCGAAGCCGCCCTCGCCGCCCGCTTGGCTCCGCGCCGCTGTGCCGCCCGTCGCCGCTGCCGATGCGAGCCCTGCCTCTGTGAGCCAGGTGCTGCGCCCGGTGGCACCCGACGTGCACGATCAGGGTTCGCGCCCGCACGATTTGGCCTACGGTAAATGTGAAATTTTATTTGCTTGTCTCGTTTTTTCCCCGCGAACCCCGATTCATTTGCATCAGAAATAATGGCGGCCCGCACGCTGGTTGGCGTTTGTATTTATATCAACTGTTTTATGTTAACTCTAGATTTCAACTCACATGTCGCAGAGCGATCCCCTGAGGCAATGTTGTGAAGATATAAATATCACGGGAAGTCATTGGAAAATCCCTCTGTGACACGTAAGCACACACGTGATCTGGACTTCAAATGTCAGCCGGTGTGCGGCCGCCAATGAGTTACTCGATTCAAGGTATTTCTGATTGGTACCCATGTGTTAATCAGGCAAAATGTATTTATATTGAATCGGGACCAGCGATGTAGCCAGTATTTTTGAGCGCGGGGGGGCTGCTTGTTTACGGAGGCTGGTGAAGGGGGGGCTCTAAACATTTCCATTTAAAATTTTCCATTTTCCACGGAAACATGCGCGCTCGCGAAATTGGTACAAATTACTCGTTGAAAATTGGTCGAAAATTTGCATCTAGTTTTTCGGGTCTCACCCGTGAACGCCCCCCCTTGGATACGCCTAGGGTGGCAGACGGTACGGCCTTGCGGTAAACCGTACGGTACGGTAAATTTCCCATTGTGCGGTAAACGGTACGGTACGGTAAATCTTCAATTTGCGGTAAACGGTACGGTACGGTACATCCCAAAAGTGCGGTACGCGGTACGGTACAGTAAATTTTCGATTGTCAAAAATGTATAAACTACCGACTACAGACAATTTTTACTTCATTAATTGACACCAAATTCAATTACACAATTTGATAATGGACTTTAGAACACAATAACAGTATGATGACAGAAAATTACATTACCTGCAATGCAGGGGCTCAATATATAGGATTTTTCAAGGTGTAGAAGGATAAAAATGGAGAAAAATTGCTAAAAGTAGGTGAAGAATAGTTGAAAATAGGTATATCAGTAACTATAGCACAAAAATAGCTGAAAATAGGCAATAAGGCATGAATGCAATTTCAGTGACACCCCAACCCCCATGTGAAATTGTGCAATTTGCGCGCTTGCGCGCAAAAAATTGCAGAATACAACATCAATTGTCATGAATAAATTCAACAATTTAAGGTCAATCCGAGTAAAATTTACCGCAATTTTTGCGGTAAATGAGTGCGGTACGCGGTACAGTACGGTAAATTTCGAAAAATGCGGTACGCGGTACGGTACGGTAAATTTCTAAAAGTGCGGTAAACGGTACGGTACGGTACGGTAAATTTTCCAAAAATGCGGTACGGTACGGTACGGTAAATTCTGCCACCCTAGATACGCCCCTGATCGTTATGTTACATCTGGTTACAGATGCTGAGAATGGGGCTGCCTTAAACGCGCCTGGCTAATAAAATCTTGCGCAGATGAAGCTGGCACGGCTGCTGCTGGCACCTGTGAGCAGAATGGTCCGCACGGCCGGCCCAATTTAAGGCAGATGCTGCAGCACTCCAAAAAAGGTTCACTTTTGCATACCGTATATCCTCAAATAAGTCCCCTGGGGAGTTATTTTTTCGTCAGAACTTTTTGAGGGGGGACTTATCCGAGGGGGGGGGTATTTTTTCATCAGAATATTAAGTAATATGCATGATCAATATGTTTTATGAATGAATTAGGGTGTCAAATTTCCGTTTCCGCTTTTCCGCTGGAATTTTTTTACCTTTCCGTATTTTTTACCTTTCCGTTTTCCGGCAGCCGAAACAATTTTACCTTTCAGTTTTCCGTTTTCCGGCAGCTGAAAATTTGTTACCTTTCCGTCTCCGTTTTTCCGGCTGAAATTTTTTTACCTTTCTGTTTCCATTTTTCCAGGCCATTTTTCCATTTTCTGGCTTGATTTTCAGTTTTCTGGCATTTTTCCATTTTTTTCAAATCTGTATTTATCTTTTTCCACTATGGTGTTTTCCAGGTTCTTGTGTCGTTCATAATTTTTATCTGTATTCAAATCTGTAAAAAACACAAAGTAATTTTGGACACATACTTTGCAGTCCGCTGAGTATACTTTTTACTGTTCAGTTACATCAAAGTTCACTTTTGCTAAATTCTTATTGTTGTTGTAGTGTACTTTTGTTACATTTTGATGATTTTTTTTTGGTTCAGTTAAGCTTGAACTACAAGTGAAGTTCTGGCATGATCCTTAGTTGGGGACTTTCATTCCAAAAGTTAACATATCCAGATTTTTCGATTTTTCAAAATCGCATTTTAAAGTTTGGCGCTGGCCCGGCAGCGCCATGTTTGGGCGACAAAGCTTGCCCTGCACTTTTCAGATATCTCTGACATTTGTCTACAATTTTTGTGTCCCTAAATTTTGTCGGCTGGTAAATATTTTGGGAGTTATATCATATTTTGTAGACCACCCAAAATAAGGAGTAAATTTGAAAATTTGAACTTGTAATGTAAAAAACTTCCTAACGGTGCATCGCAGGGCAAAACCACGTACACCACTGAGAAGCCCTTTTCGAGAAGTACACAAACCTAAATTTTCATATCTATATTTATACCCGTACTCGATTTATAGAGCAAAATAAATTTGGAAATTCACGTATGCACATTTGGAAATGAAACTTTATTTTGTATGGGAAATCCGGCCGGCTCTTCGCGAGCGATCCGAAGCACGCGTGCACTTTTGGAAATGAAACTATTTTTGGATATGTGCACTTATGAAATGAAACTCCGGTGGTCCGACATGGATATGTGCACTTACGAAATGAAAGTCCTGTTTTTCATAGGGGATCTGAGATGGATATGTGCACTTTCGATATGAAAATTGTGATTTTTCTGAAAAACGGTGCCACTGTATCTCGGGAACGAAATGGACTATAACACTGATTTTTTTACCAAAATGGGCAGAATTATACGTGGATGTCGAATCCACAGCTAACTCGATTTTTCTGGATTTGGCGCTTGTGAACTTTTGGAACGGAAGTCCCCAGTTGCAGAATGTACAGCTACCACAATCAAAGCCAAACAGCCAAACAAAATTTTTTTACCTTTCCATTTTCCGGCAGCCGAAAATTTTTTACCTTTCCGTTTTCCGTTTACCTTTCCGTTTCCGTTTGTCCAGCCCATTTTTCCGTTTTCCGGCTGAAAAATTTTTACCTTTCCGTTTCCATTTTTCCAGGCTATTTTTCCATTTTCTGGCTCGATTTTCAGTTTTCTGGCATTTTTCCATTGTTTTTCCAATCTGTATTCATCTTTTTCCACTATGGTGTTTTTGACTACCAGGTTCTTCTGTCATTCATAATTTTTATCTGTATCAAAATCTGTAAAAAACACAAAGTCATTTTGGACACATACTTTGCAGTCCGCTGAGTATACTTTTTACTGTTCAGTTACATCGAAGTTTACTTGTGCTAAATTCTTATTGTTGTTGTAGTGTACTTTTGCTACCTTTTGATGATTTTTTGTTGGTTCAGTTGACTTGAACTACAAGTGAAGTTACTGGCATGATCCATAGTTGCAGAATGTACAGCTACCACAATCAAAGCCAAACAGGCAAACCTGCATCAGACCAAATTTGTCTATTACCGTGCAAATTTCACTTTATTTTTTCCGTTTCTGTGAAAATTTCGCTTTCCGTTTTTCGTTTTCCGGCATTTCATTTTTCCGTTTTCCATTTTCCGACCGACATTTTTTTTTGCTTTCCGTTTTCCGCTGAGTGAAAATTTTTTACCTTTCCGTTTTCCGTTTACCGGCAGAAATTTTTTGTTTACCTTTCCGTTTTCCATTTTCCGTAAAGTGAAACAATTTTACCTTTCCGTTTTCCATAAAAAAAATTTTTTGACACATTAGGGACGGCCGTAGATGCGCAATGGCAGGGGATTAGCTTTAGCGATTGATCGCTGAGCGAGTGCGTAGCTGAGCGAGGGGCGGGGGTTAGGGAGCGGCATTCAGACAACATATTTTTCATAGCGTGATGGATAAAACACAGAGTTACAACAATGTAACCAGTAAGGGCAGTGTTCAACCGCTGCTCAGCTGTGCACTCGCTCAGCGATCGATCGCTAAGGCTAATCCCCTGCCATTGCCAATCTACAGTCTGAACGATATGAGCTCTTTGTGTCGAAGGTGTGTGCTGATCGATATTGTTGATCTTGTCTTATAAGTTTAGTTGTTGATTTTCTTTTACAAGACTTAAGCAAAGGATAGACTGTTTTGATGCTAAATACTACACAAAATGGTAAAGTGCAGTGAGGCCTCTCAGCACCAACACTGTCTTCCAAATACCTTCTTTTGCTTGATTCTGGTTCTTTAAATTCACTTTCAACTTGAACACTGCCCAGACTGTTTATTAAGTTACACCTGTAAATAGCTAGCATGAAATCGGAACTGGTGCCTTTGACCAGTGTTCTGGATCCTCAGGGACAACTTCACAGAAGTATTCTTAGTCCTTTTTAGCCTTATTTTGGCTTTCTCACTTCCAAGCTTCACTGACCGGTCCAGAACACCAGCCAAAGCCCTGCTTATATACCTCAGAAATCACTATAAAAACACGCAAACACTGCTCAGCGACAGGTCGGATATTTGATCAATAGAATGTAAATATAGCCTAGCGACAAGTCAGCGGCCCTTCTTAAGTAAATAAAACATGCATAATACTTCCAAACAAACTGTAGTAATTCCTACTCTAGAGCAAACAGTAGTATTTTTACTCAGCTGTATCAACATACTGAATCACCTTCTGCACATACATAACAGTCTCCCGGATTTTTTAAATCTCAGGCTCCGAATGAGACTAAAAATAATCACCAAAGAAAAGGTCAGAACCCAAACAAACTAATATTGACCAGAAGAAAACAGAAAAGGGCAGCCTACTAACTCTAATTTTTTTGTGTTGACCCAATGCTAAGTAGCTCTAAGGCACAATACTCAAAGACACCAAAATTAGTACTATTATGCATAAATGACAGGGGCAAACTCCAAGCCAAGAAAACCACTTGAAGCTTTCAATATTTTTTTTTTTAAAATTTTTATATTTTTTTTTGTTTTTTTTGAAAGTTTTCAAGTGTTTTCTGCAAATGCAATCACTTCACTGAACACGTCAAAACCACTGGTAAAACTGACATTAGAAAAATGGGGTCCCCCCCCAAAAGAAATACTTGTGCTACTCTGATAGCACACAAAAAAACTGCTTAAACTGTAACTTAATACTGTCAAAAAGAGAAAAAGGTGCAAGTAAAATGTCAAAAGGCTAGGCAGCAGGAAAGTACTTCAACCACAAGCTACTAAAGTGGCTCCTAATCACACTTCTCCTCCTCCTCATCCTCCTCAGGTCCCTCTGTTTCAGGCTGCAGCATGTATGGAAGTGATGACTGAGTGGAGCATCCTTTGTTTCTGTGTGCCCTTGAAGTCATTGTCCAACCATTGGGTGTAGGCACCACTTCATATGGTGGCAGGTTCAGATACTTCCTCCTGGCTTCACTGAGAATGTTCAGTCCCACTGGTGATGGATCCAAAGGTGCTGAAACTGGTTGACCTTGCCCAGATGGAATGATAGCCAGCTGGTTGTCAAAGCAATAGATCTTCTCTCCAGGTGAAGTTTGGGCCACAACAGGGTTCATCACCACCATTTCACTGCAAGTTGTGTTTGGATGTCAGCAGGTACTTTGTACTGATCTCATGGCAGGTTGTGTTGTGGTAGCAATTTGTGATGAGTTGTTGTTTGTGATGAGTTGTTGTAAGGTGCCAAAGTTGCTGTGGCAAGTAGTCAATTGGGCCTTGTCACTGGTTTGTGTGATGTTGTGTGGTAGAGAACGGCTGTACATGTGACAGGTAAAACACTCTGCTAACCTATATCAAAACTATACAAAACTTGCACCAAAACTGTACAATATTGTACTTTATGAATAAATTTGGTTTATGCAAAAGTGTAATTAATTGATTTTTTTTGAGAAAGACAACAGCGAGACTAAAATTTTATGAATGAACAAAATAATATAATAAACTTAATATGAGTAATTGAACACTATAAATTAAATGCAACACAGGTATAATTTACATTTTCCAAATGGTGCTATGTTTACCCTTGTATTTAATTTTAATAATAAAATTAATAATAATTTTTGATTATTAAAATTAAGTGTAAAAATTTAAATATTTTTTTGTAAAATTTGTAGAAATTATAATTTGTAATTATAATTTATGTGTGTTATAATGTATTTGTGAATGAATAATGAAAAAGAAAATTGTTTGATTAATTTTTTGAGTAGAAGTTATTAGGAAAATTTTGTTAAGGAGAAGAGAAATAAAATGAAAAATACTAAAAGAGTTATGGGCCTATGCCCATTACCAGAGTGAATTCTGTGAACAAGCTTTACTTTCCTTGTAAAGCAAGGAAATAAAGTTTGCACCAGGGGAAACAACTCAACAACTCATCCATGCTCACCTCAACACAATCTGACATGCATCACAAAGGTAGTGGAAACAAGAAAGAATGAAATACAAGGTAAAGGCAAAAGCAACTGTAAAAGGGAAAGGTGCACCCACTAGAAGTCCGTGGTGTACTTGGAGTTAGTGTAGCGCACAAAAGTTCTGTTCACAATCTCGGCGCAGTTCGTTTCTGGCTGCCCGCAAGACAACATTTGGTTAATGATCGAGGCTGTCAGGTTCTGCCCGGCGCGAATCGCGAAAGCCTCGATTGTACTGAGGAGCAGGCTGTTTTTCAGGAGAGGAAAGTTGTGACATAACTACCCCCATAACTTCAGTTTTTATCTGTTGAGCAAAGCGTTGTAAGTTGACTTTGGCTCTTTCATGAGCAGTTTCCCTATGATACCTATCATTTATACCATAAACACAATTACCAGCCTTATGGCTGAAAACCTGACACCTAGGGCAAAATCGTCTGTTATTGCATTCCCTTTGTTTGTGACCAATCTTACCACAATTATAACATACTTCCCTATCAAACCTGTTCTGCCTCTGGGGGAAGCTCGGGGGCTCCTGTCTCCTTTCCAGCTGAAAAGAAACAGTACTTTTTACAGTTGCAGTCATGATTGCCCTTTTTTTTTTGGATTTATATACTATACAAGATTAGCTGCCTCCAAGAGCAAAAATATGGAAACTTTTTATACAGGATTGAGCAACAGTAGGTGTTTTGCACAGGAAGGTTACTGCACAAGTCTCCAACAGAAGTTACTGTATATGATTCAAAACATGAGATCAAATCTCCAACAGAAGTTATTATGGCTTCTCATGGCAGTGGAATAGGTCAAATTTCATAAGAATTTACAAAAAGGCACTAAATGGGTCAACAAGAGTTTTGTACAGAAACATTTCCACTCCCTTATTCACTAGAAATTTCCACACACTTAGATGTTTCACCATGACCTTCATCCCTCATCACCTCAAAAACCTCAGAACAAAAATGTTCAGAACCAACCTGATACTTCACAAATGGCACGGGGCGAACCACTGCCCCCTCTGAGCCCCAGGGACCACCCTTCACATCAGTGCACCCCAGGCCATCATGAGGCCAGGGGGAGAGCCACGGCGGCGCCCCAGCTCTGTGCTCGCAGGATGCTGCACCAATGGACTGGACCCTGCCGGACAAATGCCTTCTGTTGTCAGTGCTGACTGTCGGCAGATTCACACTGTACAGGGGCTTCTCCCACTCCACAAACTGATTGCGCATAATCTGGCCCCTGGGTGTGCATGTCCAGCGGATAGCATACTGGTAGGGCTTGTCCCAATACCCAGCACCAGTGGGAGTGCGAGCCCAATGGTTGTTGACAATCAGCTCGTCGCCCACTCTGATGCAGGCATACTCATTGATGGTGGTGTCAACAATTTGGCGCCAATCTGTCCAGTCTGGCAGACCAATCATGGTGCCACCAGGGGTCATCTGGAGGGGCACTGGCTGAGACACAGCCATGCTCAGGAATGGCTGCAAGGGTTTAGACTTAACTTGATGGATCAAACTTTGCAAAACCTCACCAGACCTATTTTTCTTCATTTCTACATCACTTACTACTTTACAAATTCTTCTCATGGGAATCAACTGTGATTCCCTTTCTGGGTGTCCCAATGCTCCCAGATAAGCTGAAGTGTCCAACACTCGCCTGACCACAAGTGGTCCGATGAGCTTGGGCATCAGCTTAGCTGACTGTCCCTGTTTTGGAATGATTGCTTGTCTCACATACACAGCATCACCTACTTCTAGCTTATTTTTTGGTGACTCTGCACCCCTAGCACTTTGTTGTTCATAATGTAACTTATTATTTTGGGCTGTTTTCCAACTTTGGAAAATGGCCTCTCTTACCATGCCTAATGGTGCCCCAGAGGTCCTCAGCGCTAGACTGGGGCGCTGAAGAGCCTGTGGCAGGAAGAACAAAGATGGCTTAAAACCAAATACTATTTCATAACTACTTAATCCTAAGCTCACGGAATAACTTGTCCTCAATGCTAACATGAGTGTTTGCAATGTGTCCGGCCAATCTTCATGACTCTTAGCAAATTGATTTATCATTATGCCTAATGATGTCTTGAATCTGTGGAATTGTTCAACTTTATTTGCCTGTGGGTTGGCCAAGAGCGTTTGCTGATGACCAACTCTCAGGAATTTGAAGCACTCGCCAAGGGCCAGGAGATTTGACCCTTGGTCAGAGATGCACAGCCTGGGAAATCCTGTGACTGAAAATACGTGTGTCATTAGGGCTTGAGCGATTGTTGTTGCTCGAAGATCTCTCAATGGTGCGGCAAAGGGATAATTAGAAAATGGGCATAGTGCAGTCACAACTGCCTTGTACTCTGCCCGTGAACTATTGTGCATTATGTGACTCACATCAAAATACAAAATGTCAAAGGGGTGCCTGGCTTGTGGCAGCTGTTTGGATTCTGCCACAACCTGGCCAGCCCTGGCTTTGTGAGCAAAGCACAATTTACACTTACGCACATAATCTGCCATATCTCTGTAGGCATTGTGCCAGGTGAAACAATTCAACATGCGTTGGTAACTTCGCATGGTGCCTTGATGACCTCCCCAGCCTGATGCATGGTGGAGCGCCAGCACAGGCTTTCTCAATTCTTCTGGTACATACAGAAGCAATGCATGGTGAAGGTCGTGCTTTCTATCAAAGAAGTACAGCAGGCCATCATCCACCACATATTGTGTGGCAGACAACACCACCTTTCTGGCTAGATTGGAATCCTTTGGCACTGTGCCATCATCCAAAAACTTCATCATGGCTGAGCAGAATGCATCATTTGCCTGCCCATGTTTGAATTTTTCTACTATTCCATCCTGTTCCAAGAACTCAGCAAAGTTTGCTTTATCATAATCTGCATCATCTGGTAGCTGGCTGATGGCTATCTGATCTGGAGTCCTTTCACAGGACTTCTCACTTGGGATAAGTGCTTTATGTGACACTCCTGCAGAATCTGTCACAGTTACTTGTGGCACTTCTGGTTCATGAGCAGCCAGTGTCAACATGTCAATCTGGCTGTCATGTGGTGCGCAATTACTCATTGCATTTGGGGCTTGCGGATCTCCCCATGGCATGTCAGCTGGTTTAGCTGATTCCTTGTAACTTTCCTTCCCTCTGGTCCTGCTGCGAGTATTCATAGCCTGCAGCAAGTGCTTTTTCACATGATTTTCCATCTTATTCTGCAGTTCACATGAGGAACCGCAGTCCTCACCACAGATTTCCATTTTCTCATCGTTCAAAACTTCTTCTGCGGGATCTGGCATATTTTCGGGTTGTTCTGCCAAATCAGAATCACAGAAATCTCTTGACAGTACATCGGCTGGGTTGGTTTTGCCCGGAGTATATTTTATTGATACTCCTGGAAAGGCACTTATAACCAAAGCCCAACGTGCAATGCGAGGGTTCTGTGTTCCCTTGTCCCTCAACAGGTAACAAGCTGCTGCACAATCAGTCAGTACATCAACCTTGTAAAAATGGATAATGCTGCGCCAGTGCACCAACGATGATACAATGGCCAGCATCTCAAAATCGTAAGATGCCCATTTGCTTTCATTTTTGCTTAGTGTTCTACTGTAAAATCCAATCACGTGATCCCTGCTGTCATCTGCCTTTTGTGACAAGATGCCAGAGATACCTTTTTTGGAACCATCTGTTCTCAGGTCAAATTTCTTATCATAATCTGGAGCAGCCAAAATTGGTGCTTCCATCAGTTTCGTTTTCATCAAATTCCACTCGTTTTCAGCCTCTCTGGTCCATATGAAGGGCTGATTATCCTTAGTTGTCAACAATTTGTTTAAACTTCTCGTATTTTGGGCAAAGTTCTTTATCCAAGCCCTGTGCCAGTTTGCCAACCCAAGAAAGGATCTGACACCAGTCTTGTCCTTGGGTGGAGGCAACTTACAAATTGCTTCAATCTTTGACTTGTCAACTTCTCGTCCTTCAGCACTGATGTACTGGCCCAACATCTTGATGCGTCTGGCTGCAAAAACAGTCTTACGGAGTGCAATTCTGAAGCGAAAGCGCTGAAATCTTTGCAGAACGTCCTCCACGTCATGCACATGCTGCGGGATGGTATCAGAGACCGTGCAGATGTCATCTACATAGCATAGTGTATGAGCACAGTTGAAAAAGATCACAGACATGGCTAATTGGAAGATGCCGGTGGATTGGGCGGCACCCTGCGGGAGACTTTTAAAGCGTAAAATACCACGCGACGTTGAAATCGCGAACAAATCGCGACTACTTTCCGATAGGGCAATCATATCGTAGGCTGAAAGCCCGTCAAATGAGGACCAAATCACTCCCTGCATCAGGGTTTCGAGAAGCTGCTTGAGCGGTGCTACCGTTCCTTGCTCCATTTTGCACAGTTTATTTATCCTCCTTAAATCAAACACGGTGCGCCAATTCTTAATCGAAGGTATTTCCTCGGGTTCGGCTGTTGGCTTCTTCACCAGAAACACTGGACTAGAAAAACGGCTTACACCGAATTCTGCCAAGCCAAGAGAGATTTGGCGAATGATCCAATGATCGATCACCTGTTGCTCAAAATGGCTAACTGGATATGGCTTCGCAAGAAAACCTGGATGGGAATCGTCTTTCAACCGGATGTCGGCCACGAGCGCACTGCATTCTGATCTGTCGGCCAACTCGAGCACGAAAACTTGATCATATTTCAGCAACATTTCAATAAACTCTTCCTTCTGCTCATCAGAGAGCAGTGTGTCCTTGAAATTGGCATCTCGTCTTATAATCTGATGTCTCTCTTCCCTAGAAAGCTGTGGCACTATTGGCTGTGCCATATTTGGCAGCTTCAGCCTATTCTCTGATGGATCACCATGTATGGCTCTTACAGTTGCTACAGCATTGGGCATGTCACGTTTAGCAGCAGCCTCTTCAGCAGCTTGTTTGGCAGCAGCTGCTGACAGGCTCTTAGCTTTTTTCATTGCCACCTCATTCACATTTTCGGCCACTTTCTTCAAAGCACACAGCCTCTCTTTCCCAATTTCAGGTTGGGAATTGGCTGCGGCTTCAGGAAATATCTGCAGCATACTTTTCTCATCCAAACTCATCAGGGAAATATTCTTAGTGGGGTGGATTGCCTTTAGGCAGTCCAGCCACTCAGTCAGCCTTTCCTGGCACTCAGAGCCTTTCACCACCAGTTTCTTGACATGCTCTCCATATTGGGGAGTTATCAGGACTGGTATTTGATTTCCATCAGGTGTGGTGTGAGCAGTTATGTAGATGGGCGTAGGCGAATCACCTAGATTTGCTGGCTTAGTTGGGGCTGCCAGGAGTATTTCCTTTTCAGGCAGAACACTCAGTGCTCGGTGCAACACCAAGCCTAGTTGTTTAGCTTTCACTATTGGCCTGTCAGCAGGCATAGTGACATCCGCCCTATTTGGATTGAAAATGGGCAGACTGCCAGTCAAAACAAAGGTATTTCTTTCTGCATCAAACTTCCTTTCTAGGTCGATCAGAGTGGGGTACAATTTTACCTTGTGCAGCCGCATCATTCTTTCGATGGGTGCACATACGTAGTTTTTTTCCAACTTCCTGTCCTTCAAAACCATTGTCATAAATTCTTGTGTTATGTTTGGGGCGTAAACCTTCAGTGAGGCACAACCGAATGGTTTGAGCCGCACCTTTTCAGCATTGTACATCACTAGCACGTGGTTGACAGATTCTTCCTGTGGCAGGTTAAATCTAATTACCTTACCACTGCTAAATTTTATTTCACCCACATCCAGATTTTTGTTTTCATTATCTCGATAGAATCTAACTTGAAAATCACCCCATTGTTTCAATGTTTTGAAGCCAATATAAACATCATTTGTGATGCCCTCAAGAACCAAGGCGTGCACAGTGAATTGCACTCCGTCAATCAACATGGTAATGTTTGTTGTGCCTAGAGGTACTAGATCAGCCCCATCTGCCACAGCAATAGTGATGGTGGTTGGTCTATAGCCAATTCCCAGCTCATCAATAATTTTTCTATTCACGCATGACATCGAGGCACCAGTGTCTAGTACACAGGTCACAGGTCTGCCTCTCAGGGTTCCAACTGCAGTCAATGTGACTCCTGTATCATCAATAGTAGGCTGACGATCATGCAAAAGGGCATTTAGATATTCCAAATCTGCCCCTGTTTCGATGAGCAGCTGCATCTGGTCCTGTATTTCCTTAGAATGAACAGAGGGAATTTGTATACTTTGACACCTCCGTTTCAATTTAGTAATTCGTATGACATTATGTTTTGGCTTTGGGGATCTATGTTTGGTCAAATGACTCTCACTCCTGGATCTGGTCAAATGACTCTCACTCCTAGATCTAGACAATTTCCTCCCCCTCATTTGGGGCTCGGCAGGGCATGCAGCCTTGCTCTCACTTGGTTTTTCATTTTGTTTGGTCCATCTTGCGATGCACGTTGCCATAGTTGCCTCTGTTCTCTCACTCAGACTAAATAGTGAGTTCAGAGAACGCAACATGAGTCTGCATCGCTCCTGGGGGGAGCACCAACCTGGGGTGTTCCAGCCTGGGCTGCTGGTGTTAATTTGTTCTGTGGCAAATGTGCCAACACCAAAACTGGCAAGTGGTAAGTACTGTGGCAAGTACTCAAATGGTACTTCCGCCTTGTACTCATTTGTCTCTTCCTCAACGGGATCATCAACCTCGTCTACCTCATCAAATTCCTCTTGCCTACCCAGCCACCAGTGCCATATCACAACTATCATGGCGCAGATGGTGAGAACTTGGCGCAAAAACATGTAGTTTTCCCATAAATCACCATATGGGTCACTTGGTGTAGGAGGGTATTTTGTTGCTGAACCTGTTTGTAGGTTTGTCAGGAAAATCATTATCACAGCTATAAACTTAGCCCTCCTAGAGACCATAGATCCCAATGTGTGTTTAGTCGTTGCTGGTTTGGATTTTCTGGCGGCCCTCAACACCTCAGGGGCAGCCTCGAACCTAGGCACTCGATGAAGCCTACTAGGTATTGGGTAATCACCCAATCCCACCTGCATGGAAGGCACATCCAAGTTGGTTGGCCTTGGAACAGGTATAGTCCTAGCGGAGCCATCGTTTGCGCCTGCATCTCTGGATGGAATTTCCAGTGTGGTCGGTCGCTCCACTTCCACCCGGGTGACAACCCGAGTAGCCTTAGCTTTATTAAGAGATTCATTTTGCTGTTCCACAGTGCCAGGTGCTCTGTTAGGACGCACCACTTCCACTTTGTGTGGGGCATTAACAAATGACTCATATACTAATTCCTCTATGTTATTATTTCCACCCTGACGGGAGACAGGCGGAGTTCTTGTTCTAATAGAACCTTTCCGTCTCCTTTGGATCCTGGTTTTCTTATCTTGCAATGTTTGACATGTCTGAAGGGTCCAGCGTCTAGCTTTGATCACAGCCAGCACTGGCCATTTTATGGCTCTCCACACTGCTGCACGCACCCAGGGAAACCTGATCAATGCGTACACAGTGACTATGATCATCAAAATGAGCAGCAAGGTCCACATCACATTTAAGAACATCTGCCATGGTCCCCTAATTGCTGACGGTACCGAACTGGTGGTGATCATGTGAACCAAGTCGTATTCATGATCAATCATTCTTCCAGAAGCGTTTAACAGCAGGTTACCAGCATGTGAAACCATATTTTCGAAGCCATCACCTCTCAACATGGCTGAGGTTGTCTCGCCATTCAGTGAGAACAAACTGGTATAATGAATAAGTCTATCTATCTTTTTCTGTGCATCTACTTGTTGCATATGTAAGTATCTCAAATTTGAGAAGGCAACTGCGTTATCCATGATCAAACCTGACAGGTCAATTGATCGATTAAATGTGACATTTTGCATGGTGAATCGGGGATTGACAAATGCAGGTGACTCATGCACATGCACTTGCACTACATTATCCCCGTTTTGTGACAAATATGTGCCATTGGATTGTCTAAACACCGTGGCTTGCCTATCCGAACATGGTATCTCATTTGCGTTTGTGACTAAGTCAGGGGAAGCTGGTATGTTAAAATACAGCTTTCCTTCCACCGTCACTGGCAATAACTCGTAGCAAGTCCCATTCACTTGGTGTGACCAGTGAATGTGTTCTGACTCAACCTTATGACAATGCACCAGGGACAGTGCATCTCCCATGAATTCTGCATTTATTGTGTGGTCCTTCAAGATGATGCGTGCCGCTGCCATTGGTGACACATGCGCCATGGCACGCACAATCAGGGCATCATTTCTAGCTAGAATGCATATCTGCCTACGCAGGGTTTCAAAGTTCTGATGCGCCTGCCGGGACAGCAATTGATGCATAAATTGGTGCTGTACCGCTGTGTTAGTGGCAATTTTACCGGTGCGAAAATGATGGAAGGTCATTTTTGCGGGCTGGTCACATCTCTCATTAAACATTTGCTGGCACATTGCCTGAGAAGAGTCGTTGCTTGACATGATGGAAATTAATGGACCCTGCTCGGTCGTGTACACTTGTCGTGGCACGCAGCTTACTGACACAGGTCCTGCCCTTATAGAAAAGGCAGATTGTTCTGATGGCACAATTACAGTGGCATTATGCCTTTGACCAGCAAATTCACCTATATATTCGTAAGGGCAAGAGGCGGGCTTTAGTTTGTCAGCATTCCAAAATAATGTACCCTTTTCACTTGTACAGACCCCTGCCCCTGCAAGACAATTTGGGGCTGAATCCAAGTCAGTAATAATCTGCTGATGGTTAAAGCTGGATACTGTACCCGTAGTCAAGATGTAATTATCTACTTGAAGCTTATGGCAACTATTCCATGTAGGGAAGTGTAGATCAACTGTATTCGCTGTTGCCCACACTTGTGGCTGTATTCTCCTTAATTTATATTCATTTGTAGAATTTCCTGAAATCACATGCATCATGTTCATACAAACTCCTAATGGAGTGAATACATAACTATCATGGTACTCGTATATATAATGTGAAAACAGAGCGTTTGTGCATGCTGTTATCTCATGTCTCCTAGTTTGGCAGAATGAGGCATGAGTGGACACCGGAGCGCGTCTTTGCACATAGATGGCCACTGACACCTCATTCACTGGCATTTGCTCAGTTGCCCTAAATGAAGTGGCTGTGTACAAATCACAGTTTGGCACTTCTGGCAGGGCCAGGTACCAAGCGCCTATTGGTCTAGGACAAATTTGAAATTCCCTGCCCAGTATCGGAATTATACAGGACACCAGGGACACCCAGAAAAGGAACTTCCTATTTTCCTTACTCAAAAACCACAGCATCAAAAAACCAACCACATTGGTGCAAGTCGTCACATCCCTAGTGGGGGACTCCTGCCTCAGCCCAGTGGGCACAAAATGGTGGCTGGCCTGCTGCACAAACTTGTCCTCAGTGTCACTCATCACAGTGGCCTTCTCTTCAGTGGCAATTAGCCTGAGCTGGGGAATGGAGATCCCCAAGTATGGTGACTCCATGTCCACTGGATAGTTTTCATGGCGAATCATGGAATCAGCCCTGTCCACCCTCCAGCGAAGGGACCTGGCCATATTCAGGGCAGCCTCCCTCACCTTAGGGATGGGCATCATCTCCCTAACGTGCCTGGGCACCCATTCACCTCTCAGGGTGGCTGAAAGAGGATGCAGAGAAAATTCATTATTAATGGCTTCTTTACATGGAATAGGGCTGCTTACAATGATATTTTCCCTTTCAAGTGCATTAAAATAATGGATAGCAAGTTCAAGAATTTTGTCATGATTCAGGGCTGTCAATTTGGCAAGAAAAGGACTTGACTTAATTTCCAGCTTTTTCCAATTTTCAGTTACCCTCAACTTACACCTTTCCAAAAAGAACCCACCTGTCAAGGCATGATACACCATGGCCACAGACACAGGCTTGAATCTCAGAACGTGAGCCATCACTGTCCATTCAATAGCATCCACCATGGTGAAGGCAAACACCCCTGAATGAGAAGTCTGAGCCTTGAGCTCACTGGGCTTGACCAGAAAGAAGTACTGATGGCGCAGGCACACCATCAGAATCCTGCCATCAACAACTGGGGGCCTCTGCAACAGTTCTGCAAGGTGATAAGTGGTTACTTTCTCAGAACAGAGCAATGTGCAGCACAGTGCCTTACACAGTGTCTTACAACTCACAAAAATCTTAGATTTGGTATTGTCTAGCATAGATTTGGTATTGTCTAGCATTTTAAAGGTTTCATGATTTATAAAGGTTCCCACATAGTCTCTAATCAAGGTTTCAACAAACTCAATCAAAAACTCACCATGCACCAACTTCTGATTACCCCTGGCCACCTGGCCAGTCACAGCCATGCCCCACCAGTAGGCATCTTGGCCACCAATGTGGGACAACCTGTGCTTGCTGTTCAACATGTTGATGGAGAAGTCCTTTATAGGGAAGGTCACATTGCTCAGTAATTCAGTCTGACCCAGAAGACCATTGGCCACCCTCATGTACTGTTGACTGCAGCCACCCAGGACACAAGCCAGTTCTGGGTAGCCCTGACCCACAAATTGGTCTGGGAAGCACTTGACAGGTGTGTACACTGGCACAGCAGTGCCAAACACAGGGGGACCGGGTGTAGTCACTGAAAGTGGGGTGTCAAACTTAACACACAGCTTATCACAATCATAATTCCACCAAAGAAACCCACCATCAGGATGGCAGTATTCCTGTTCAAACTGCAAGTTCTCATCTATATCAGTGGGCCCCACCTTCCTGGGTTCACTGGAAGGCTCTGGCATACTTGGCAGAATGGCAGGATTTTCAGTGTCCCTTTTCAGTCCTGCATAGATGGACATTTGTTTATTCACATGTATTTTGATTTTGCTCAATTTCTGGCTATAAGTATACTTCACCAATACACAGAAGAACACTTTCCCTTGCACAATGTATGATTTTGTACAGATTTTGGCCCATTCCAACCTTGAAATTGTTTTCAGAATGAATTGCACTGAAGGTTTTTCAGGGAGTGCACAGATGTCATTTTCACCTAGCCCATTGAATTCAGCGTAAAAAATTGACCCAGAAGGTATATTCACTTGCCCATATAACAAGAGCTTTTGATTTTTCAGAATTTCAAATATCCTTTTTACTGGGGTGTTTTTGCAAGGGATTAAGAATTTCAGGGATTTTTGTGGTCCCCCCCCTTGTTTTTTTGACACCTCTGGTGTCAATGAATGTTCACACATTCTCAGATTTTGGGCTCTTCTGTGAAAACAGGGAGAATATATATGCATGTTGTCAACTTTAACACCTCTAACCATTTTAACCTTTCTAACAATACTAATTTGTACATGTTTGTCTTGGGGGTTTTGGCACATTGGGTTGGCAATTAACTTCATTACTGTTGTAGTAAATGTTTCTGGGTGTTTCCATGAATTTTGAAATATTTTGTCATCAGGAGAATTTGTTAAATTTGTTGTTTTTGATTTTTTTATCATTTTTTTGGGTTTCCGGCATGTTTTAAAGGTTTTTACAATTTTTGATTTTCTGGCAATGTCAAGAAAATTTTGAAATTTTCCGGCAATGATCAAAAATTTTCCGGCCATGATGTCATTAGGAGAAAATTTTCCGGCAATGACCAAAAGTTGAAATTTTCCGGCTATGATGTCATCAGGAGAAAATTTTCCGGCGATGACCAAAAGTTGAAATTTTCCGGCCATGCTGTCATCAGGAGAAAATTTTCCGGCGATGACCAAAAGTTGAAATTTTCCGGCCATGTTGTCATCAGGAGAAAATTTTCCGGCAATGACCAGAAGTTGAAATTTTCCGGCCATGCAGGGGCCAGGTCCTATTATCGAAATACAATCAACCGTGGGTAAAAGTATTGTATTTTTGACATCATCAGTCCTCAGGATATTTCCAACTCTATGCCAGGACTCTAATTTAATGAAAGACCAGGGTGGTGTTCCAGTTAAAATTAAAGTTTTGGTTATTTGTTGAATTTTAACAACTGTGATGTTGTTAATTGCCAACTCTAGGTGCCAGGGCGCTATTCCCATATTTGCAGATTTTGTCAAAATTTTCTGAATTTTGTCAACGGTGGTGTGGTGGATTAACATCTCTAAGTGACAGGGCGCAGTTCCTATATGGGGGCACATTTCCAATTTTCCGGAACTAACAATCATGATGATCATTGTTTTGACAGCTCTTGTGTGCTTGGGTGACATTTTAATGTATAGCCAGAGTAATTTTTCAATTTTGACATTTGTCAATTTTATTGGTCGGGTTACATTACCAACACTAGACCATTTTCCATTACTAGTACACTCAGCTCTATTGTAGAAGCGGCCTTGATTTTCAGGGCACGCTCCTATATTATCTTGTCTGATGTTCAAGGTGAGGGAACGGTATTTGTGGCATCGTGCCAGAGTTTGGAATGGCTCCAAAAACTGAAAGATCGTTAGTAAGTGCCCTTGATTTTCAGGGGCACGAGCGTAAATAGAAATTCTGATTATCATGGTGGGCTTCAATTGGAAATGTGCCAACACATGGAAACGCGCCAATTCAGTAGCATCCGTATACTTAAGGGGCCCGTACCGTGGGAAAAGTTTCAGTCGGGCGTTATCGCCGCTGAATTTATTTATTTTATTGGCACTTACGCCATTTTTATTTTTTAATTGCTTTTTCCACGCAGATTTTGGCGTGGTTTTGGCGACACTTTGGCGACATAAATTTATCAAACTACTTTCGGCGAATGTTTTTAATCGAATACTAATTATTTTGGACATTTTCGATGGACTTTCATTTACTATGGACACATTGGTGGCATTCAACAAGGGATCAGAAGGATTTTCAGGAGTGGCCAGGCCATTAGGAGGATTCCTATGGTGGAATCCCTGTCTCAGGGGGGCCAGGTTTGGGGGAGATCGAAGGTGTTCCTGCGCAGACTTGATACCTGCGGCAGGGGCTGCGCGGAAGTAATGCCCGTTGCAGCTGGCTGCACAGAATTGATACCTGTTGCAGTCGTAGGACTTAGGGTAAGTAGGTAGGGGTTTGTTTGGGTCAGTTTTATGGTGCGAATTTTTCAAAGTATTACGGTAATTATTTTCTGCGTCAAAACCCCCTATAATTTTATCTTTTACCCCCGTAGGATGTGTATAAAGGGATACTAGTTTTTCGGCCATTTTTGGTCGATTTTCTACAGCCCTTATTTTCTGGGGTTTTGGCACTCTGCCAGCTTTTCTAAAAACGTCCCGTAGCTGTCGCGTTTCATTCTTTTTGAAACGCCGGGGGGTTCGTAGGTATGTTAGCATGTCACTACGCCCTGTCTTTTTTTGCAAGGCCATTTTTAGGCCGTCAGTATAACGCTGCAACCGCACATGCGCCATCGCCCCTGTTCCTTCGCAATGGCCAGCCATTAAGGCTAGACATTGCCGAAAGGACAGTGGCAAGGCGCATGATTGGCGGCAGAGTTCACTATAAACCGTCGGACAGGGCGTGGTGGGTGCTGTGGCCGCGCTAGCATTAGGAGTAGGGCGACTTAAGTATTTATTTTCATTTGTAATTTTATTTGACGTTTTTAATTTTACGTTTGTTTCAGTGTGTTGCAAAGCGTAGGTAGGGTTTTCATTTTCGGTTTCCGAATATAGCGCCATATTTAATACGGCGGAAATTTTTAAATCAAATTCTAGCATCAAATATTGTACGAAAACTTTCCAGTTTGGAATGTTTTTGTGATTCACAATTTTTAATAGGGCAAATTCTTCTGTCTTCATGTTCAAGGCCACCACCAATGTGTCACCTAAGTATGGTGGGTATTTACGTGTTTCGAAATAATCTAATTTAGACAAATGTCTTAAATTAAATTCACACGAGCGTTTGAGTTTACAATAATTTTTAGCTTCGAATAAATTTCCACATAAATTTTCATATGAATCTACTAATTTGCAATACCCTTTTGACTCAAATAAATTATCACATAAAATTTTTATTTCATAAAAATATTCACGTACATTTTTTAAATATTTCTTTAAATATACGGACACCTGTAAAATGCCAGGTGGGATTTCGGCAATTGTTTTTGCATTAATCCTTTGTTTATATTGATATTCAGATTTCATAGCATATAAATACCCACCACTTATTATTTTACTTGGCATAAATAATGTTATGTCGTCAAAATTGTACCAAAACCCACGTAATTTATTTTCTAAAATAACTTTTCCACGGTACGTTCCACTAGGAGCGTACGGGTTGTGGGCAACATATATACCTATTTTTATGCTATTTTTACATGGGTGGTCCCCATTATGCATGATTTTTGGGTGTGATTTATTTATAAAATTTTCAACATCTTTCATGCATAATGGCACCAAATATTCAGACACCCACCCGATGTGGTCGGCTTCTCCGAGCTTGAGGCCGACAGTTTTTTTGCCAGCGATTCCCTTGACTTGATGGGCCGGCTGCGGGCGGCCGGTCTGGCGATCGGCAGCTTCTGTAGCTCTTTTATCGCGGAGGTGCCGCCAGTATGGCACTTGTATCGCTCTGCAACACACAAAATGGCATTTTTGCACGCAGTTAGTTTCGTGCAATTGTGTTTTTTGAGTTTTTATTTTCTTATTTCTAGGTGCTTCCTGTTTTAGGTAAGTGTACAGAATCATTTTACTCATAAAACTTGGCGTATTTCCAAATTTCAATCTTGTTACGCTAGACACTTTACACCGGAATTCTATTGTATATATTTGGAATTTCATTGTATATATTTTATCTGTCAGATACTTTTCTGCAAAATTCACACACATTTTGTGCAGATTTTTCCGATCATTTTTCTTGTAAAAATCTTCAGAGCTTGAGTTAACATCCATTTTCCTAATATGTTTTGCGCATAATTTTCGCTCATTAAGCGCATAGGCATTATTTATTGCACACAATTTATTTGTACAAAAACTGTAAATTTTTAGCTCACGCGTTGTTTGCTGCACTTGGGGCACGACAGGCACGGCGACACGCTTGTGCTTGTATCGGGTCTTTTTGGACGGCTTTTCTGCTGTCGTGGCCGCAATATACGCTCGATTTAGTTCCCCCGGTTGGTTGACGTTGTAGTCGACGGCGGGTTCTGTATGATCTAAGGTGGTTCGAGTTTGTTTAAAAACACGGACCAGACTCAGATCACCTGTGGCGTCCATCTCTGAGTCGCCGCATGGAATTACAGATGGCGATTTTGGCGGCGCCATCGCGTTCTGCGTGGCGTCGGCCACCCACGATGCCGTGCGTTCGGCCGTTTCCAGCGTCACGTCCATGTCACCGTGTGGCTCTGTGTGAGTCATTAAGTGAAACACACATTTTGCGAAGTAATTATTTCGCAACTCACCCATTCGCGTTGTAGGCGGCGCATTCACTGTGAAATACTGTCGCAGTTCGGGCGTGGGGGCGGGGCTGTTCGTGGGCAGGCCGCTCATGCCGAACTGCATCTGCGGCGGCCCGATGGTGCTCATGGCGGGGTGCGCCGGCACCAAGAACGGGTTGCCCGGCGTCGGGGGGTAGGTAGACTGTTGATAGCCTGTAGTCATGAAAAAAACAATAATGTCAAGTACTTGACATTTTTCACAGGCATCGACATGCCAACCTGTCGTTTGCTGCGTATACTGGCACGTCAGCAACTGCTCCGGCTGCAACTGTTGCCCGAGTTGTTGGCACTGTGCCATCAAATTCATGTATTGCTGCACGGCGGGATTGTTCTGTGGCTGTGGCGGCGCGTGGGCGGGCGGCGTCGCCGCCATCATTTCAACGGGGGCCACGTCTGGATGTCCAGATGACACAGACTGCTGGGCGTCGGTCGATAGGGCCGGCGCGGCGCCTACGCCGTCAAACCAATAATCAGCCCATTTTATCAAGTCACTCATCTTCTCATGTTTTTCACAACTAAGTTTAGCGACAATTTTCAAAAGTAGAAATACAAAATTGTTTTCAGATATTTTTGCATAAATTATTCGGTCATTAATTTTCAATGCATGACGCTTTGCGCATGCGCGTATAAATTTGTGCGCAGGTGTCGTTTTCTTGGTAATTTGTGCGCGGGAAATATTATTGGTAAGAAATATGCTCAAAATATTTATTTCGAGGTCAAGCTCGATTATTGTCTTTTTATCACCTGACCACTTGGCTTTAAATTCTTTATTTAACTTTATGGGTTCTTCATACATTTTTTCGAACCAAATTGCATGGTAATTTTCATGTTTGAGACATGCTGAAAAATTTTTCTTATTATTGTCAGCTCGAGAATTTTTAACGTCAAAATATTCACACAATATTTTTAATTGTTGCGCATCATTTTTTTGCGCGACACCTGTGCACAAGATTACACGCGAATTCACAAATTTTCGCAAACAAATTATCCCTTTTCTCACCTTGAAACTGTGCCGCACTTCCTTGGCACATACTGTATAATTGCCTGGCGGCTTCTGTGTCATCCCGACCCACAGTGGACGCCGCTGGCGTGCTGGCGGTGAGCGCCAACTGGTTTGGCGTGTGCAGGTGCGAACGGATTCGACGGGGCGCTGTACAAATGAGGGGTATTCATTCAACAGCGTATCGCAATAATGGCACTTTGCCCATTCTTCTATTGTGGTCGAACATTTTCTTTCAGTAGCTAACTTAATTAACTCACTGTGGGGCGTGGCGGGAAGTTGATCAGTGTGATCAAATGCGTAAACAGTAGACGTTCTACCCGGGCTGGGGGTTGCATCGCTTCTATTGGACATTTTGCTATTTTTAGTCCAATTTTTAACGGATAAGCATTCTCGAATGAGTGGGAATCCAAAAACACACGCTATTAGCAGCGCAATCGCAACTCTCGGCCGCGGAAAAACGCGTTTGCAACTATCAGTCCATTTGCATATCGTGCCGTGAGTACGCTTGTTTTGGTTTTTTTGCAGACGCCTCGCGGCGCGGCCTTTTGTGGTTTGAAACGGCTTGTTTAAATTTGTATCGATACGTGTCTTAGCACGGCTTGTTTCCGTGTGATATTTACCTACCGACATTTTGTTCGCATGTGTTGTCTCAAACATAAACTCATCACGATTGTTTTTTTGACTTTCAAATCGTTCGGAGCTAAAAGCATGGCGGCGACATTTCATTTTAAAGTCGCATTTTGTATTTACACAACTTTTTGTCCTTTTTAAGTCCATTTGTGGACATAATATCGCCTGGTGGACTGCGCGGCGCGGACCTAAAGGCGTTCGCTGGACATTCCGAACGGTAGCACGGCCGGTCAATGGTCGTGCAATCATGGAAAATAAATGTTCAGCGGACATAATATTTTTTTCATTTGAAAATTCTATTCCCGCTTGCATCGCCGAAACTGTTTGAGACGGCCCCCCGGGTCTATTATTTCCTTGTGAAAAACTTCGATTATTGCTCATATTATTATTATTAGGACACATGCGAGCAACATGTCCGGTGTTATTGCAGATAAAACACGTTCGCGGCGCGGGGTTGGTGGCACCCCCGGCGTATTGTGGGCCCACCCCCCTTTGAAATGGGGACTGGTTACCGGGACTATTATTTTGTCCCCCCCCTGAGAAATTTGTTGTGGCTCCGCCACTACGGAATGGGGCTGGATTTCGGGGGGTAAAATTTTGTGGTGGGCCCCCCCTTCTCATGGGGGGTCCCCTATTTTGAGTAGAAATTTGCTGTCCTACTTGTAAGAGTGCACGACGCAGTTCTTGCGTGTCATCTCGTAATTTTGATTCTAATTTATCAACTCTTTCGGAGCCTTTTTTTATTTCTCCACTAATTTCAGTTAATTTTTGTGAAATTTCACTTTTTTCAGTAGAATTTATCGCGGCAGTGGGTGCACTGCGTTGCGGCACTGTTTGTACCGCTTGTAAAACTTCAGCAGGGCGCTGTTGCAATTGTGTGAGGGGGTCATCGCGGGTGGGTGGGGCCGAATTATTGCGATCGCTGTTGAATGGACGTCGCTCAAAGCGGCGTCGGCCCATTACAAATCTACCACGCGGCACAAAAGTTCCCCGGCGTATTTCATTATCACCACCCTGTGCACGCGGGCGGTCTTCAATGCATGCGTCATTTTGGCGCGCATCATTTGGCATGCACTGGCATTCATATACGCTCAGGCGCTCAAGCAACAGCAACATGTCCTGGGATTGCTCCTCTGGAGACAATGTTCTATGAAATGCTTGCAATTGGGGGGATATTGCATTGGCAAAAAGTATTCGAAAGTCATTTTCTCGTGAGTCATCATTTAAATGTGAAAATGCAGCAGTGTGTGTGTCTTTTAAAATATGAAAAAATTCTTTTACTGATTGATTTTTGCCCTGGCGGGAACGGGCCAATAATTCCCTAGCGCTCATGCTGACTGCGCTATTTGTATATGTTTTCAGAAATAATTCCTTTATACGATCGTAATTAGATCTATCAGCATCCGAAAGCCCTGATAGCCATCTAGCTGGTTCATTTTGTAGCCGGAAAGAAATGGCCAGAGGCCACTTACGGCGCGGTACTGCCAAAGTACACAATGCTACTTCTAAATTTTTCACCCACACAGATGGATTCATAGCCCCCTGAGACCTGCTACCTGTAAATGCTGGCACGCGTTCTGACAGGGCCGTAAAATATGGAGCGCTGAAGAGATTATCACGCGCATCTTTGCGTGATATATCCTTATCGTCCTTGGCTTGACGTAGGTCAGCTTCCAGATTTTGCAATCTATCATGAGTAGTATCACGTAGGTAGCGCCACATGTCTTGTTTTTCTAATAATAATTCGCGTAGCCATGGAAATGCATCTACTGTCTTTTGGTCAGCCATGCAATTTGACTCATGAGCGGCATTTTTAAACTCCATGTTTGGAATTGGGACACCAGGTGTTTGGGATAAGTCAATTGGCATGTTAGATGAATTTCCATGTGCTATATTTTGCGGTTGTGGGGGCGGGGTATGAATTATATGGCTAGTAGGCAAAACACTTGCGTTCAAAAGGGTGTTTGACATGGTTGGGGGTGGGCTTGACACTGATTGAGTAGTGATAGGACCCCCTTGTGCATTTGCCATTGCGTAAATGGGTTGAGTTCTTCCGCCAAAATTCAGCACACCTGTAGGCGAGTTTGATCGCGAATGCACATTTGGTGTTGTTGACACAGGCTGTGCCGTGGCAGCAACTGGCGTAGGTGGCTGCGTGACAATTGCTGGCGGCGGCGTGGTCGCAGGTGGCAGCGTGCCATTTGAATGTGTCGCCGGAGGGTCAGCATTAATTGGAGGCGATGTGCCTGCCAGGTTATGTGGTGGCGATGTGTTGGCAAGCACCATTGTATTATCTAGGTTTGAGGTCACCGAGCCAGCATCTTCTGGCGCTGTAGTTACGGGTATTTGATTATTGAAATTGTCACCAGAACCGCTCGGGTTTTGATCTTGAGTAGCACTTGCAGTGCTTGAAACTGACGAGCGGCGTGTGACGTATTCGAGTAATTTTTTTCGAACATCTTTTATCTGCTGAATCATTTCGTCTAAAATCTTTTTGTGAGCCGATATGGCGGCTCGGTGATCTCTACTCAAAACCCATGCGGAAATTATTGCTTGATGTTTCTGTATAATTTTTATCCAAAATTCCGCTTCAGCGACTGAATACAATTCAGCGCGAATGACTGGCAGCGCTGGTATAAAAAGTGTGCCATCGTCATTGAATTTAGGTTGCTCAGGTGGAATATTTAATTGGTCGTCTGTAACTAGTGCAGGATCGAATGGGTCCTGGTCCGCCATTTTGACACAGAGTTTTCCAACTCAAATTTACTGTGCAATTTTCAAATAAATGTGACTATTTTCTGAAATTTTCAGCTTTTTTCAGCTGACTGTCTCTGTTTCACCGGGGTGATTCAGATTATAAGGCACACTCAAAAAGTTATTAAGTGGCCTTCTGCTGTAATAGCTCAAGGGCTATTTGCTGTCTCTGGCTTTATAAAAGCGCAGATTAAAATAGAGTGTGAAAACTCTCTGTCGGGCTCACCCTTCCCCCCAAATTGCAAAAATATAAAACTCACTTTTGTTTCAGGCTTGAAACTTCGCGTCTCTGACTCACCGTTTTGTCAATTATCCAAATTGACAATTTTGGACGAGTGCCAAGTAGTGAATCTCCACTGTACGATCACCACTGAACGATATGAGCTCTTTGTGTCGAAGGTGTGTGCTGATCGATATTGTTGATCTTGTCTTATAAGTTTAGTTGTTGATTTTCTTTTACAAGACTTAAGCAAAGGATAGACTGTTTTGATGCTAAATACTACACAAAATGGTAAAGTGCAGTGAGGCCTCTCAGCACCAACACTGTCTTCCAAATACCTTCTTTTGCTTGATTCTGGTTCTTTAAATTCACTTTCAACTTGAACACTGCCCAGACTGTTTATTAAGTTACACCTGTAAATAGCTAGCATGAAATCGGAACTGGTGCCTTTGACCAGTGTTCTGGATCCTCAGGGACAACTTCACAGAAGTATTCTTAGTCCTTTTTAGCCTTATTTTGGCTTTCTCACTTCCAAGCTTCACTGACCGGTCCAGAACACCAGCCAAAGCCCTGCTTATATACCTCAGAAATCACTATAAAAACACGCAAACACTGCTCAGCGACAGGTCGGATATTTGATCAATAGAATGTAAATATAGCCTAGCGACAAGTCAGCGGCCCTTCTTAAGTAAATAAAACATGCATAATACTTCCAAACAAACTGTAGTAATTCCTACTCTAGAGCAAACAGTAGTATTTTTACTCAGCTGTATCAACATACTGAATCACCTTCTGCACATACATAACAAGTCCCCCTAGATGGGCCTGGATGGACAACGGGTTTGGATGGACACCGGTACAGGCCCGCTGCAAAAAATACATGGCTTTTGAATAAAACATAAATAAGAACGTCCTTCATACATGGACGTCTTTGTCACCCATTAAAGCGGGGTGAGTTATTTTTTCCTCAGTTAGCTAACATTGGGGAGTTATTCAAGGGAGATAGTTTACCGAGGGGGGGCTTAATCGAGGATATACGGTATACGTATTCCACGCACCCTTGGCTTTCTTTAAATTTCCTCATTTTGTTTGACTTTACCTGTAGGTTTGAAGGGAATCCTGGTGCGTGAAATCGGCACCCGCGGCGATAGGTTCGGCAACCCATACTCTACATTCCATGGTCCAATCGGAGTGAGCTTCAACGAGGTGTCTGGACAATGGATATTCTGCGACACCTATAACCACGTCGTTGGTGTAGATTACAGTATACTGACTGCACGCAAAGCCCTGACTTGTGTTTGATCATGCAAAAAATGCGGATAAATTATAATCTTTTCCTTACAATAAATGTCTTCATTCATATGTAAATAGCCTTGCAGTGGCCAGTATACCTATTTATTTCTTTGGTTTATTTATGCCTTAATATTTCGTAATTCAAATAATAAAAGTCAATTATGTTGCAGGTGAAGGTTTACTTCGGTGCGTCGCAGCGCCAGAAGCCTGAAATAGTTGGCCTAGAGCCAGAAAGTGGCTATTGTCCATCCGTGCGCACACGCAGTCTGGTGTGCCCAGATGGAACTTTCAATGAGCCGTCGGCAGTCATTTGCAGCAAGGGTGGGCTCGAGTTCTGCGTGAAAGATAATCATAAAGTCCAGGTGTGTGAACGCGAGGTAGGGTTTAAACAGGATTGATTTTTTGGGGTCGGGATTGGTTTTTCGAATTTTCGGGATTGGACCCTATGCAGAGATTTTTTTATTTCGGGGAGTGTATTCAACATATCTTTTAAATATTGAAAAAATATCTCGAGCCATCTAGTATAGGTGTATTAAAATTTGATTCTACATTGATCAAAAAGTGGTTGGTACACAAAATCTCCTTTGGACTGTTTGGGAGAAAACAAGTCGGTTCTCAGCACACGATCATATTCAACATTTCAACCATTTTGCAGATATTCGATGCGCGCACGCTCAAGTTCAAATCCACAGTGCTGTGTGACCGTTCGCGCTTGACGGGCCTGTGTGCGCTGGGGCCGCATGTGAACGGCCTTCCCGCGGCACTGGTCACCCTGGCCAACGTGCACCTCCCCGGCGCTGATTGCAAGTTACTTCTGTCGAGGTCGGTCAAGGCTAAATTGCACTGCTGACAATGCTTTGCTTTTTGTTTACTATGTCATTGCTGTGAAAATATAAATACTACTTTGCTTAGAGTCATAGTGAATACGCTCAGGTTCACTCTCACAAAATGACTAAACAGAGAGCATTTTTGTTTTATCGGTATCGCAAAATCGCCGTATTCGATACTTAAGTATTTCCGATACGTCTAGTATCCGACACGTGTGTGTCAAATGGTCGGTGTCAACTGGGATTGCGGCTTCAAATCGCCGACTAAGATTCTGTGCTCATCTACTGCTCATTTATGGCAATTGCCCGGTGCTCATCGTGGGGGACGGCACTGAGCACCGCGCAGGGGTCTCCAAGGGGGGGGGGTTATCCCCCAAACCGCTCAGCTATCTGTTTGTCGCCGAGGCCGCTCAGCTATCTATCTATCTCAGAGGTAAATTTTTTTGGCTACTATCTCCTGAACCCCTCAAATCGCCTTATAGATCTTCACCTCCAAAATCACTATTTCATCTATCTAACTGTCTATTTTCAGCTATTTATTTGTGCTATACCGTATTTCCTCGAATTGCTTCCCGGGGGTTTATTTTTCAGAATGAAAATTTTGAGAAAAAAACGTGAAAAATGCAACAATAACCACCATTTATAAGTTGTTACAGCCCTATATAAGGATGTAGATGGTATAAACGATGTTCTAACGTAAACAACACAGTAAGTGTTTTGAATGTCTGTTATGCATTTCCCGGACCACAAATTCATAGTGCCCATTTTGAGGGGGGTATTTCGAGGAAATACGGTATATGTTCTTATATTCTTTTTGAGCTATTTTTCCATCTATTTTATCCCTTTTCTCCCTTCTACCATTGAAAACGCCTATACATTGAACCCCCACACCCCCTCATTTTTCAGCTATCTATCTCTCCAGAGGAGCGATTTGGTATTATTTATCTATTCAACCCCTGGAGAGTCGAAATCTAGGATACCCCTGACACTGAGTAAATATGGGCACCGGGTAGCTCAGGATGAGCACCGGGTAAAGATGAGCACCGCTACAGAGGATAGGGTTCAAACGGGAGTGACTTTTCGGGATCGGGATTAGGGTTGGAAAAAAACGTTTTTTTAACTCGATGTTTTTTTTAAATAAAAAACGTTTTTTTTAAAAGCTCCCAGATATGACCTTGTGTCAACATATAAACTGGTGGACAATTTAAATGGAAAATTGACTACATCAATTTTCGAAATATTCTCATGTGCAAATGATCAGCCCAATCTAGCTAAAATTTTGTGTGAATGTGGGGCCAAGATTTCGTTACATTGTCCCCAAATGACACCCCCCAGCACCCCCCTGGTTAGCCGTAACAGCCTTCTATATATTTTTTCCGATTTTTTTCTGGCAAATGGAAAGCCCACACAGAATATTGCTGCGGGAAAGCGTGCTGCCATTTTTGGCATGCTGCCAACACAAGCATTGGATACGCTTGTTCTGGCAGTTTTTTGATGGAAAAAAAATCACTAATGGCTCGCTCAGAGCCGCACATAGGTTGCAGGGTGATTTTTACCCGCTGCTGTCCCCACACTGCTGCTGCCTCACATAAATCCATCCTAAATTGCAGATATCAGCCACTTCATGACATTCAAACATATTAAGAACTTTATAAGTGCAAACATTTTGATTGTGATTGCAAAAACCACAAATTTACACTTTCTGGGAATGACCTCTTCATCTGTGTGGCCCATTTACACAAAATACAGGACACATTTACAGTTGTCCCCTGGTATACGTTTAACAGATAATTGTTGCCTGAATTCAATGGGCACTAGCATTTAATGATTTGCATGCAGATGCTGCAGAGGCCGGTCATGCTTTTACGGAAACGCTGTCTTTGAACAGTGGTATTTCCACTGATGGCCATAAATGCAATCTCCGTGCAACAATGTGGTGCAGGACCAGCCACATGTTGCTCATGACACTTAGGAAGCCAGTCCTGGCCCCCGTGTGCTGTATCATAAGCCTGGGGCTGTGTAAGACACATTAGTTCCAATATATGTTTTGTTCAAAAAAATATTTCAGATTTGATCTTCAGCAAAATTTTGGTGTAGGGATTGCGTTGGTTGTGAGGGGGTGGAATAGTTGCAGGAAGTTACCATCTCATATGTCCCAAAAAATCAGTGGCCTAAACCATCCCCAACCCATTTGATAAATAAATCAAATTCTGGCCTGAACAAAAATTTGTATGGATTTTCCATTTATATTTACCAGAAAAAAAGTGGGAAAAAAATATTTTCAGCAACAAGGGTGGCCTGAGGGGGTGCCACTTTGGTTATATATAGTATATACTTTGGGGGATCCTCACACTAAGTGACAGCCTGATGGCTTGCTTGTGTGATTTTTAAAATGTTATTTTGTGAATTTTCCATTTATATTGTCCACCAGTTTATAGGTATATCAGACAGTGGCAATACTCTGTGATGTTATATATGACCATATAATGTCTGTGGAGCCATGGGATAGCATTATAAGTGGTGATTTGTGTCAAAAATATCCACTTTTCTTCGACATATTGTTTGTATATCGCCTTATAGTCGAATGTTCGTGACTTCAGGTAAAGTTTGACACGGAATAGTGATCAAACAAGGTTATAAAAGGAGGTTGTTACTTTGGGAGTGAAGTTACACACTGTGGAGGTACATCGGAAGCACATTACCTCAATATTATATACTACAGCAACATATGACGGCTTATTAACCTATGGTAGCACATAGAAATGGATACTTTGATACTAAAAATGCCACAAAACCAATGAAAACAACCACCAATGTCAATTTGTGTGTGAAATTGCGCGCTTGCGCGCAAAAATTTTGCAAAATACCTAGTGCGTAGTACTAAAAATTTTGGCCGATGTTTTTAAAAAAACAAACATTTCGGACATCATGTTTTTTTTTATTAAACAAACGTGTTTTTTTAATAAAAAACGTTTTTTAAAAAACATCGGCCAACCCTAATCGGGATTGGCTTTTTGAAATTTCGGGATCGGGGTCGGAACTGGTTTTTGAGATTTCGGGGTCAGGATTGGGATTGACCTTTCGGGATCGGGATCGGAATTGGCACTTCGTTGAGATCGGGATTTGGGTAAGGGATCAAGCTTATGGTGAAAATTCTGCCATTCATAGTTGTTAAGAAATGTTTAAAAACACTCTTTGATGCTAGAAAAGTGGCATAAAATGGACGCCAGAGTTTCCGTTGACATTTTATGGTGCAAAACTTCATTTTTTCAGCTTTTATAATTTTCACTGATTTTACCGGGATCGGGATCGGAGTAAAGGGATCGGGATTGGGATTTGAGAATTTTCGGGATCGGGATCGGGATCTGGATTGGCTTTTTGGGATTTCGGGAACAAGATTGGGATTGGACTTTCGGGATCGGGACCAGGATCGGTACCGCAAAATCCCGAAAATTTAAATTATTCGGGATTGGGATCCTGTTTGAATCCTAACAGAGGACCCATGCGGCAACGTTAAAAAAAATAAAAATTAGACAAAAGTGCATTGGAAGATCGCTCTGCGACACGTGAAGTGGAAATCTGAGTCGACACAACCAGTTGTCACAGATGTGTTAACTAGTGTGTCAATTTGGCGCTAATTTGTGCGACACGCAGGCGCACAGGCGAACTGGAGACGCTCGACTACAGCGAAGTGTTCGACGTGCCGAGGTTCCCCAAACCGAAGCCGTTCTTCCTGGAAGGCAGCGAGGACAGATTCGTCGTGGCCGATTTGGGTGAGTCAAGGACGTAGCCAGGGGGGGGGCGGGGGGGGCGGCCGCCCCCCCCCTTCCCGGGCCGGGCCAAAAAATGTGCCAGAAATGGCACTTCCAGAAGACGGTTTTTGCGTAGTTAGAAAAATTTTTGCGCGCAAGCGCGCATTTTACCGTCACACAACATATATTTGCAGTTGAGCCGTATCCGCGGCCTCAAAACCGGTAAAAAACTATAAATTCCAGTCCGTGTCGCTGTATATGCCTGTAAAATATAGACATGTACAGCTGTTTTGGCGCCAATGCCAGCGCCAGTGGCGCCATGGCGTCACGCCTACGAATGGCGCCAGCGCCATAGCGCCATTCCCCTACTACAGAGGCAAAATTTTAGGGGGGGGGGGCGCCGCCCCCCCCGTTCGCCGGGCCCCGTATACAATCCGCCCCCCCCGCTCAAAAATCCTGGCTACGTCCCTGGGTGAGTGCACAGTGTCTACGATTACCTTACTGCATGAATACTGGTGCGATAGTGTTTGTACCTGACAATAGCTGGAAGCGTTCCGAAACGGTGTAAGTAGGGATGGCCAATGCTTTTCTCAAAACGCCACTTTTTAATTTAAGCGTTTGGGTCCCAGTGCTTCCAAAAATATATACCGTATTTCCTCGAAATACCCCCTGACGGTTTTTTTTTCACAGTGGAAATTTTGAGGGGTGGGGGTATTTCAAGGGGGGTATATTATTTCGTCAGAAATTTTTACGAAATTCATAGTAGAATAGTTCATAGTACGCTTTTGTATACCCAAAACCGGTAATCAACGTGTCCAAGTAGGGTATATTTGGACGTATCAACGTCCATCGCTACACAAACTAATAAATATATGTGTAGCTGCGATGCAAACTGCGACCAATATATACATCATGTACATTGCGTACATGCAGGACCGATCACTCACATCCGACCAACGTGAAAAAGTTTAGTAAAAAAATTCCTGCGGACAAACACAAGCTTTATGGTTACATTTGCCCGATGAAAAATACACATCAGACATTTGTCTAAAACCCCCCTGGGCACCCCACGTTGGAACCCCCCATGGGATGTGTAAACGGCCCGCCATTTTTTTATACAAATTTTATGTGATCACTGAAGTCCGATCACGCAACATCGTTTTAAAAAAACATCAGAAACACCAACAAACCAGGGCAAATCACAGAAAAATCACCTGGAGCTAGCACAGCAAACTTATCAGTAGTTTGTGTGCGCCCCCCTCCTCTGCCTGACGCCCCTGTACCGCTTCGGCAGCGACTTGATCTGCGTCACGCACTGCTCGACGGTGAGCTTGCTCCAGGCGGACTGCACGCGGTTGACCAGCTCGTTGACATCCTTGATGCCATCGCGCATGACGCTGTCGTCCACCAGCGTCCAAATGTTCTCAATAGGATTGAGATCAGGGGAGCACGCGGGCGTTTTGATGACGCGGAACAGCGCCCGGTGCTTTTCGAAAACAGCCTTTGTCACTTTGGTGCGGTGCGTGGGGCTGTTGTCCACGTATAGCGTGAACTGCGAAGACAAAAAACATCATGTTTACTGCACCAAACCATTTAACGTACTGTAAACTCCCCAAAAACCCCCAAACTCACCGGATTTTTCAGGCGCCAGGCTAAATCTCTGCCCTCGTCGATGTCGTGTAGCCAGGGGACAATGCAGGACTCGATGGCGGCGGCGAACGTGTGCTGGTTGCAGTGCCTGTCGGGCAGGAAGAAGTGCAGCGGCGAGGGCCCGTCGAGCGAAATTGCGGCGAGCGACATGGCCGCGTAGCCGCCGGCCACGGCATGGGTACGGCGGCTGATCATATTCGCATGATATTCAGATGGCAGGAGACGCTCACGGCGCAGTACGCCATCTGAATATCGCTTCCAACTGTAAAGGGGGGTTGGCGCAACATATTTTGACCGCCCACTCTCAATTTTTACACGGCAAAAATTCGAGAAATTTTCAAGCAAAACTATTTTTCATCGGAAAAAATCCATCTTGTAAAATCAGTCTTGTCCCTGTATTTGCGGGCGAAAGCGAGCCTCTTGACCCTGTGCTCCCTTTTCAACATAACGCCCTTGGGACACTTGTAGCTCTTAATGCCCATGCGCAGCAGCTCGCGCCGCACAGACGACGCGGCGACATATTGGCCAAATGCGCGACTAAGGCGTTCGGCCACCTGTCGGCTTGACGCTTGCCTCTCTGCATACTGGACGCGTTTGAGGATAAGGCGCCGGTGCTTATTGAAAGTGCGCCTTTTTTCATAGCAGTTGGCCGAACGCCGCGACGCCTCGACCCTCCCCGTGCTGGCAAGATGTCTACACAAATCGCCAACAGTGCTCCTGGACATTTTGAGCGATTTGGCAATTTGCCCATACGACTTGCCTTCACGGCAAAAGGCCGCGACGCGCTGTCGAAGCGCCATGGGCGTTGGCGAGGGCATGGCACACATCTGTAAAAAAAAAATTTCAAATGTCAACTCAGTTGACAGAAGATACAGTCGAAAAACCGTTTTCGACTAACAAATTGCTTTCGCGAATCCAATTTTTATTTATTTCAAGCTGGTGCAGTTTTGGCAGATAGCCAAGGCCGTTCTAAGTATTTTAAGACCTTTCACGAACTTGCAAATCACATTTTCAGCCGTTTAGACTAGGTGATTGAACTTCAGTGATCAGGTCAAAAAATTATTTAAAAAAGCGAGCCGTTTACACGGCCCGCTGGGGGGTTGCAATAGGGGATAGCCATATAAACTTTTCAATAAATGTATGAAATTTTTTTACAATGGGCCACATTCGGCCAGAAAGATTTCATTCAGCATCAGGAATACTTTTTATAAAATATCACTCATTGGTCGGATGTGAGTGATCGGTCCTGTACATCATTCCACACGGGGGTATTTCGAGGGGGGGCAAGGACGTATCCAGGGGGGGGGGGCGGGGGGGGGCTGCAGCCCCCCCCCTTCCCGGGGTGAGACCTCAAACGTCCCGGAAAATCCAACTTTTCCTATATATTTTTCGATGTTTCTGAAAATTTTTGCGCGCTAGCGCGCAATTGCTTCTCCGCGCATGGTATTTTCAACGGATCGGTCCCTTTAGACCAAAATCGTTGAAAATGAACACATTTTTTGCGAGTTTCGCTGTATATGTATGCATATTTACATACATATACAGCGGTTCCTGGTGCTGGCGCCAACGCCAATGGCGCCATGGCGTGGCGCCTATGTATGGCGCTAGCGCCAAAACGCTTTTCCGTCCCCATACAGGGAAAAAATTTAGGGGGGGGGGCTGAGCCCCCCCCGTTCGCCGGCCCCCGTAAACAAGCAGCCCCCCCCCGCTCAAAAATCCTGGATACGTCCCTGAGGGGGGGGTATTTTTCCCCCAGCTCAAGAACACCTTGGGGCTCCCATTTCGAGGGGGTGATAATTCAAGGGGGGTATTTCGAGGAAATACGATACCTGTATATATTGACTAAGAATAAGAACCATATTTGGGAGCTTTTTAGTACACATGTCTTACCTTTTTTTTAAAAGCGCGGAAAAAGCTCGTTTTTTAAAGCGGGGGCGTTGAAAAAGCGCATTGTTCATCCCTTAAGTTTAGTTATACGAAACTTTCTTCTTATGTATGAATGAGGCATATTTTGTTCACGTTATTAGATCCGTTATTTTCTTGAATAATTCCCCTGGGGAATTATTATTCCATCAGACTTTAAGGAGGAACTATTCATGGGGGATTATTTGTTGGTATGAATTATTTTTCGTCAATATTTTCAAGAATATTTCTATCAAATCTCATGAAATGTGCTTTATTCACAAAATAACATACCATTTTTGTGTAAATCTGACAAAACAACTTGATAATATGCCTTAATGGTGAATTTTCCAAAGGAAGAATTTTTTTCCCTCAATCGTCTAATTTTTATGGATAGCTAAGTAGAATTTTGATGGCAAATTTACCCACCCCATATCACGACGTTTGTCCAACAAAGACAACATTTCAAATTCTCACGCAGGCCAGAACACTGTCTCCATCGTGAATGCTGACCCGATCAAACTCAAGCACAAGTGGGGCAACCCCACTGGCATTCCTAATGGAGATCAGGGTAAGGGGTTCATATAGGGTTAAAATAAGGGTTAAAATGGGCTCCCGAATTTTACCCGAATACCCAAAGGAATTACCGGTCCTTTGAGCCTAGTCCTAATTTGTTTCCTTGCACAGTTTTCCGTTCGGTAGCTTTTTTCCCGCTTATTAGGTTCGATTCCAAAAAGCGCTCGAACACATAACTAAAAATTCCTGTGTGGTGCGCTAATCAATCACGTTTTGCTTGTCGAAATCCCATGAGAAAAATGCTCAATGCCCGATATCGATGCTATTTGCATGAATATCCAATGATCCCGGGGCGAAATGACAGGCTCGCTGCACTGGCCGGCGGGCGTGCGCCTCGACAGCGGCAACAACGTGCTCGTGGCGGACTCCAAGAACGACCGCGTCCAGTTGTTCGACGACCAGGGCAACTTCTTGACCGTGTTCAACCTGGAGAACCTGCCTCAGTTGCCCAGCGACATCCACTTGTCGGCCGACTGCCATCTGATGGTCATGTCGCGTAGGGAACACGTCGCCTGTCTGTATAAATTGGAAATGGAGTGAGTGATTTTTTTCTTCAGTGTGTATAACTGGTACGGTGTTTTGCGTTGGAATTTTCTTTGTATTTTTTTCTGTTGATATGTAAATATGCAAGGACGTAGCCAGAGTCAAGACATGAAAAATGTAAGTAACTATTTTCTAGTGCAACAATATACCTAGGATATTTTGAAAAAAAAACTTTTAAAATATTTTTTTGATCGCGTGAGTGGTAATTTTTCACCACAGGTCATGAAGTGTAAAATACATTGAACGTAGTGTCAGATGCATTTACACATGATGACACGAATATACGACTCTCATTCGCGCCAATGCCAATTGCGCGATTTGACGGCGCCAAGGAATGGCGCAAGCGCCATGGTGCAGTTCTGCTGAAGTAAAATTTTAGGTGGGGCGCCCCCCCCCCCCGATCACCGGGCGCCTTGTGTACAATTCCTCCTGTTCAAAAATCCTGGCTACGTCCCTGGCGATAAGTGTCTTTTGTTTGGTCGATAAGTGTCTCCTGTTTTTTTCCTTTACCGTACATCTTCGAATAAGTTCCCCCTGTTAGCCGTATGAGAAAAAATAACTCCCCTCATAACTGCACTCTGGTTATGTAAAACGACACACGTATGAAACGTATGTTTTATGTATTTATTGTGAAAATTAAGTTTATGTTTTGCAGTATATGAAGGGTGTGCTTCTAAAAGTACCGATATAAATTTTTTTCACATTTGAGTTTGGATCATTTTTGGGGTCACCATGAAAACGCTCTTCCAAAAAATGTATAGTATGTGGGGGTGGGGGATGTTAAATACAATTTTGAGATATGTGAGGTGTAAAAATGCAAAAAATTGCAAAATACAGATAATGTAATTTAAAAAGTACCGATCTACAAGGATTTTCAGCATTTGTAACTTTAAACGTACCGATCTACACACTTTTTTCAAAATTGTACTTTTAAAGGTACCGATCTGCACATTATGTTTTGTGCTTCTGAAAGTACTGATGTCAGATGTCAGTCAGATCAAAGTCAGATGAAAAAGTAATTATCCTCTCAAATAACTCCCCTCCTCGATTAATTCCTCCCTAAAAAAACTGTGATCAAAAATAACTCCCCTGGGGACTTATTCGAGGATTTACAGTAGATAGGTAATTAGGTATGTCCTTTCGAAGCAACAGGTGGCAGTCCCAAGCCCTGTAAAGTGTAAAGTAAAGTGTCAAATGTAAAGTCAAATGCAAAGTAAACTGCCAATTGTCATGCAAAGTTCAGTAAAAAAATCTTTTCTTTTTTGTTTTGATTGACGCTTTACTTTGCATTTGACTTTACATTTGACAGTTTACATTACACTTTACAGGGCTTGGGACTGCCCCAGATCAGTCTGTTGTTGGTTGTTCTAAGTTGTTGTCTAATCGCGAAATATCTAGCCATATTATGTGCCATTCGTTTGTCCTAGTTCTGTTGACGTTCAGTTCAGTCCAGCTGTACTGATTCCAGAATCTATCAAGTACTGTTTGAAAGTTCGCTTTGTTTTCTTTCTGTCCATTCTGTTTTCACCTTTGTTGCGTGTGAATACTTTATAATCCATGTAGGGTTGGCCGATGTTTTTTTTTAAACGTTTTTTATTAAAAAAAACATGACGACCGAAATGTTTAAAAAAAAAAACATCGGCCAAAATTTTTAGTACTAAGCACTAGGTATTTTGCAAAATTTTTGCGCGCAAGCGCGCAATTTCACACACAAAGTGACATTGGTGGTTGTTTTCATTGGTTTTGTGGCATTTTTAGTATCAAAGTATCCATTTCTATGTGCTACCATAGGTTAATAAGCCGTCATATGTTGCTGTAGTATATAATATTGAGGTAATGTGCTTCCGATGTACCTCCACAGTGTGTAAATTCACTCCCAAAGTAACAACCTCCTTTTATAACCTTGTTTGATCACTATTCCGTGCCAAACTTTACCTGAAGTCACGAACATTCGACTATAAGGCGATATACGAACAATATGTCGAAGAAAAGTGGATATTTTTGACACAAATCACCACTTATAATGCTATCCCATGGCTCCACAGACATTATATGGTCATATATAACATCACAGAGTATTGCCACTGTCTGATATACCTATATATGTTGACACAAGGTCATATCTGGGAGCTTTTAAAAAAAACGTTTAAAAAAAAACAACGTTTTTTTTAAAAAAAAACATCGAGTTAAAAAAACGTTTTTTTCCAACCCTAAATCCATGTAGAGATATCGTTTTTAGATTTTGACCAGTTTATCATCTTTGTATTTTTATCAGTTCATCTTGTTCGTAGAGCACCTTTAAAATGATGTGAATATTGAGGGTGCACTGTTCCGCACATACGCCTGTTTCGCACAAACGCCCGTTTCGCACACGCATGGAACCCGTGTCGCACAAACGCCCGTTTCGCACAAAAATGATGCCTGTGCGAAACAGGCCTATGTGCAGAACAGGCGTATGTGCGAAAGAGGCCTATGTGCGCGTCACTGGCGCGTGTCCGGGCACCCCAACTTTACCCCCCCCCCTTCCCCGCTGCACAATGAGTTCCAGGCGGCGCCGCGCGGGCTGTTTGAGTTTTCATTTTGCAAAGAATTTTCCATGAATTTTTACACATTGCATGACATTTGGCATTTTACATGGTCAATGTCATGGAAAATGCCCTGCAAAAAGGAAACTCGGTTGCCATTTTGCAGGGCATTTTCCATGACTTTTTGCACTTTGCATGACATTTGACATTTTACAGGGTCAAAAGTGTGAGAAAATGCCCTGCAAAATGGAAACTCAATTCTGCGAACAATTCGGAACTAGCGTTGGGAAACTGGAACTGAACTTTGGTACCCGAAAAAGTTTTGGGTTTCGTTTAGTTTACCAACGCTAGTGCATGTTTCATGTTCTGGATGCACTAGCATTGGTAAACTAAACGAAACCCAAAACTTTTTCGGGTACCGAAGTTCGGTTCCGGTTTCCCAACCCTAGTGTCGCATTGTTTGCAGAACAGTGGGGTAAAGTTGGGGTGCCCGGTCACACGCTCGACTCACACGCACAGACGCCTGTTTCGCACATACGCCTGTTCCGCACATAGGCCCGTTTCGCACAGGCATCATTTTTGTGCGACACGGGCGTTTGTGCGACACGGGTTTCATGCGTGTGCGAAACGGGCGTTTGTGCGAAACAGGCTTATGTGCGAAATAGGCCTGGCCCGTGAAGATTTACTGTTTTACCTACCTTCATGTAGGCAGTTCTCTCATATGAAAGTGGTTTCGATTAAGAGGATGTTATTTTGTCACGCAAAAGTTGTTGAATCCCCTGAATTTCAGGGGGTGAAAATGGCAAAACGTTTTTTAACGACCCAGTTTTTTTAATTCAAAACGTTATTTTAAACCAAAGTACGTAACTACCTGGTGTATCAGTACTGAAAATGTTGAACTGCCGCTGTTTTGTGGTTTTGAGACGGTTGGAACAACGGCTTTGATGCTTGGGTTTAGGAAAACAATGTTAAAAAAACTTCGGTCACCCACGATTCCACGCAGAAATATCGTTTTTAGATTACACCAGTGACTTGACACCTTGCATGCGTGGTCACCGTCAGAAGCGCTTTCATAAAAAGATTTGTAAAAATCATTGCTATTGTAACATTTTCACAACAATGAAGTTTTTATATTTTCGCAAAAATCATATGGTTGAATTATCATTGGCATCCTTCAACATGCCAACATTAGGTAAACATAAATATTTGCGCGTGTAAAGTGTCATGTCACGTGGAGTAAACATTTACATTCTATGCATTTTTACGTGTTAATAACTTTTCTCATTTTTTGTCGTCTGTTGATCCCGTTCGCAGAGCACTTGAAAGATGCTGAACTCAACTTTAGCAATGATGGATAAGGTTCTTTAAGAACACTTTCTGTTTTGAGTTTTTTGAAAATGAATACCTGTGTTTAGAGGGGTTTTTTTGGAAACAAAAAACTCGAGTTTCTGTGTTTTTGAGTTTTTGTGTTACTGTGTTTTTGGTGAAAATTGAGTTTTTACACAAAAACTGAGTTTCTAACCTGAAGCAGTGTTTCAACGTAAAACAGTGGTTTTTTCATAACAAATTGGCTTATGCATGTTCAGGGGGCACTCCCACATCTTGTAAGATGCCTTTGAAGTGTAAAAAGTCATGTTTAATGTCATATTCACCGTTTTCACAGGATACTTGTCATTTTCCATTACATTTTACTTGACTGTTTACACTACATGAAATTTTACAGGTTCTGTAAATGCTAACAGACAAAGATAAACACCAGTGGTTGCTAACACACTAACAACACTCAAGGAAAATAGTGCCATTTACCAAAGGCATATTTGCTTCAAGAATTATCACAAGACTTGAAACTTTGAAAGATCTTCATAATTACTTTTTTGGATACTTAAACATTGGAAACTTAATGTAGGTATTTAGTATGCATCAATCTATTGACGCATGTACACATGCACATAGCCTATTTTCTTTAGTTCAACACAGCATAGTGTGGGATCCAATGAAAAATTTAAAACACATTTCTGTGTTTCCGTGTTCTCCAGTAAAAAAACTCATTTGAATTTTGAGTTTTTCAAATTTTTTGAGTTTCCATGTTTCTGTAAAACAAAAACACAGAAACCCAATGGGTTTCTGTAATTAATGTGTGTTTTTGCCATCGTTGGTATTAGATGTGTGTGGTTACCATAAAGTGTGTGTACAGCTTTTCTAATAAACAAATATCTTCTGGTCACAGGTTCATTTGACAAGTACCTAAAATACTATGCGCGCGAAAAACAAATTATTTTTACTTGTAAGGTACTAAAAGTTACCGCAACATGAAAATATTCAGCCTGAGGCCAGTTCCGCAAGTGTACAAGTTACTAGTTCAAACAAGAGTTGAGTAAAATTATGTACAAATGGTGAGTTAAGAGTAAAGTTAGTTTAAGAGAAAAGTAAAAATTTAAGAGTTGAGTTAAATGACAAATGATTAGTTAAGAGATAAGAGTAATGTTAAGAGTCAAGCAAGTCTATCCAAATCTTATTTTTGTGTATCCAGATCTTATGTTTTTGTATCCAAATCTTATTTTCAACATAAGATTTGGATAAAAAACATAAGATCTGGATACGAAAAATAAGATTTGGATACACTTGCTTGACTCTTAACTTTACTCTTATCTCTTAACTTATCCTTTGTCACTTAACTCTACTCTTAAATTTCAACTTTTCTCTTTAACTTTAATTTTACTCTTAACTCGCCATTTGTACTTTTACTCAACTCTTATGTTTTAACTAGTAACTTGTACACTTGCGGAACCGGCACCTGGTGAGATGCTTCTGATCGACTCTGCAACAAAAAAGATTTACCGTATTCCCTCGAAACCCCCCCCCCTGAATTAACCCCCCCTCGAAATACCCCCGTCTGAAATGATTTAAATACATCATGTTTGCAACGACCATGTGCCATTATGCATCTAAACCCATTGTGCATCTAGAACCGGCACGCATTTAGCTATACCTGGCATGCTGAAAATATGCTATAAAACACATGATCTATTGATTTTAAAGCTGAAAATCTATAAAAAGTATGAAACTTAGCGACTTTGGGTGAAAATTAAGGTAAAATTGTATTTACCAGATAGCTAGGTGTTTTGTGGGGGGGGGCTGTTCAGGGGAAAGGACCCACAAAAATTTGCCTCTGGTAAAGTTAGATAGCTGGGCGGTTTGGGGTGGGGTTAGCCGCCCCCTTTTTCACCACTGCGGGTATAATGTGTCTATAATGAGTCTAGATGCATAATAAGCCTGACTCGTTTGCAACGTACATGATGTATTTATAACCGTCAGTTTGCATCGCAGCTTCACATATACCTACTTAGTTCTTATCCAGGATTTTTGAGCGGGGGGGGGCTGCTTGTTTACAGAGGCCGGCGAGCGGGGGGGGGGGGGGGCTCAGCCCCCTAAAATTTTACGTACAGAGTGGCGGAATGGCGCGCTTGCGCCACTAGTAGGCGCAACGCCACGGCGCCATTAGCGTTGGCGCCAGCGCCATGGATCACGCCATGGATCATGCCGTGCATCACGTCTGGTGAAAAATGCGCGCAAAATTTTTTTATGCTGACGTTGAAAAAGTGGCATTTTCCGGCCACTCTCTGGTCTCACCCCGGGAAGGGGGGGTCTGCAGCCCCCCCCCCGCCCCCCCCTGGATACGGACCTGTGTGCAGCGATGTACGTTGATATGGCCAAATATATCCTATTTGGTCACATTTATTACCGGTTTTGGGTACATAATTGCGTATACTTTACTATGAAATAACCGAAAATTTCTAACGAAATATTAAACCTCCCGTCGAATAAGCCCCCCCCCCCTCGAAATACCCCCCCCAAAAAAAAATTCCACTCTGGAAAAATAAACCCCCTGGGGGTATTTCGGGGAAATACGGTAAAAACAAAAAATGATACAAATGTTTACCTAATACAAAGAAAAATGCCAATTTAACAAATGAGATATACGCAAAGTTAGAAATGAAACTAAGTGCCCACGGGTGCTTAGGAATCAAATTTCTCACTGAATGGGACACCACAAACTGAAATTCTGAATTCGAACGCTTTTGGACGCGGAAGCTGAAATGCATATGTTCAAAAATTCAAATTTTTGGATCAAAGACAGGCCCACCAAAAAGTTTGAAGTTTTTCGAGTAGTTCCTTACACCGGTGTCCGTTTTTGTACATTTTTTAAACTTTTTTACCTGCCGTTCTATTGAAGATGCTGTCCTAATTTTCAACCAATTTTTGTCACACAGTTTTCGTTTGAACACAGTTCTGAATGCTATATGTTATGAAATTTAGCAACATTTTAATATCAGAGCATCAATTTGTAATCTAATATCCATATTTGAATACCTTGAACATTCTTGAAATCCATTTCTATATTTGTATGTGTTCTGGCAACGTAATATCTACCTGCCGTTCTATTGGAGGTGCCGTTCTATTGGATGCTGCCGTTCCATTGTTTTCGTGAGTGCAAAAAAGCGAAAAGCTGCCGTACTATTGGAGGTATGCCGTTCTGCTAGAAGAAATACGGTAACTGACCACGCACTGGTAACAATTCGATAACACAGAAGTTTAGAATTCTATACAACCATTGGGTCCATCGGTGCATTACGAGATTCAATCGAAAAGGGTCGTGCCAAAAAAATCTATATACCGAAAAGGTCGTGCCAAAGAAATGAAAGAATTCAGCAGCCATCTCATGCTTTTTTTGGCGGACGGCATTGGAAGATCGCTCTGCGACACGTGAAGCCGAAATCAGTGTTGACACAGACCAGTTGACACACAAGCGTCAACTAGTGTGTGGGATGCCAACGCGGAGCACCAGAGCCCAACAAACTACCCACCCATCGTGAAGCAACACTGCTGTTATTTGACGATTTTGCCTAGCCATGGTAACGTTTTAACGATCATTAGATGTGAATCGATCAGCATAGAAAACCGCGCTATTAAAAATGTCTGACCATTGGCAAATTTAGGATATTTTACGTAAATTTTTCTATCTAGGTATCTCGTCTTACCACCCACCCATTTGCTTGAATAATTCCGCCCGTAAGACGACCGAGCAAAATTATCTCCCACTTGAACATTAGGCATATGATAGATTTGCTGCGTCCGCTATGAACAAAAACGGCATGTTATTTTGTTATAATATTTTTATACTTCGTAAGAAGAGTTGATTTCACGCGCTTGAAACTTTTGACCCCCCCCCCCCCCGAATGGTCCCCCTCAAATAACTCTGACAACTCAAACAACTCTGGGGAATTATTCTAGCAAATACGGTAAATTATCTACCCTACAGACTTTCTATATTTTTCAGGTGTATTTACTTATTGTAAATAGTTCAAGGACCAAGTTGGTGTGTCTATGTCTTTATTTCATTTCCGGCCAATCGATGCTACGTACAGCAAGAAAATAAACACATATTTGTTTTAATTAACATGTCAACAATGATAAAACAAACGGCAACAATTGAAATACCGTATTATCTCGAATTACCCCCATGGGAGATTATTATTTCGCCAGCAAATTTTGAGGGGGGTCAATTCGAGGAGGGGGGTCTATTATTTCGCCAGAAATTTTGAGAAATTCCACATACTCCAACGTAGAAAAATGCACTAATGATAGGGACCTATAAGTGTTTATGGACATAAATAACTGTATATGTGCATAAACCCTGTCCTCATGTCACTCAGTCATTAGTTTTGACTAGTTTGAACGTGTGTTCTGCATTATACAGTTCACACACGGTGGTATTTGTTGTGTACATACATACTGTTTACACTGTATTTGAGGGGGGTTATTATTTCCCCAGCCCATTTTGAGGGGGGGGGGTTAATTCAAGGGGGGATTAATTCGAGGTAATACGGTACACCTAAATACATATCGTCTGCATCTATAGAAATGAATAAGCTTGCGGAATCATCAGAGCATTGTTCACATTACACACAAACATTATTTTGTATTTAAGGATACCTTTGAATACCACTGACTCCATAAACAAAATATTTTGACTTGTAGGCAGAGCACGCTGCTTTAATTGAGAGGTATTTTATGCATGTTTTTTCTAACAATACAAGATTGACAATTATGCTTCAGTACAGATCTATTTAAAAATTATTTAAAATGAAAGGAGTCGATATAAAACAGCCTAAGTAAAAATTTGAAGATATACACAGCGCATCAAGTTCAATCTACTACAATATGCAATCGTTTACGATTATCTGACAGATACTGTATGCCTAGATGATCTATGCGTGAACAAATACAAAAACTTCGATAGAATGTAGATGTGCACGAAGTTGAACACAAATGCCCAACTACAGTGACATGTGCGACGTGCCCGACAGAAAAGGGAAGATTTCGTGATAACCTAGTGCATTCAGGTATTTACGCACTGTATTTACGCAATTTCATTTGGCTTCAGATTTTCACAGCATTCCACACCGGTGTCTAACTCTTCATTCCCAGTTGTCTCAGTTGAGATTATCCCATATTTAGATAACACAAAAAAAATTTTATTGTGAAAAAAATTCAATTAAAACCCGTGGGAAAAAGGCCAATGAAATTTGCTGTGGAAAAAGTTTTAGTAAGCTCACAGCAACTGACATAGAAAAAGAATTACATTTTCAAAGCACTCGTTCAAACGAAATCGCCCGCATCCTAAATAGATTGTACGGAGCGCATATAAAATACACGTATTTATGATATGTATATACCGACAGGGCCTTAATATGTATACAAAGCAGAAACAGAAGAGTCAGAATCAAGTGATCAGATCGCTCAGAAACACCGCAACCAATGTCAAGAAACCAGCCGTAGTGTTTAGAAAAGATGCTAAATAAGTCTAAAAAACAAAAGCAAAGATAAATTTGGTGCTGAATATAAATACGTGCCAAATACAAAAAAATATAAAGCACCTAACTTATCATTGCAAAGTTGAGTAATGATGGAAGCAGATATAAAAGCAGAATTCGGTCAGTCTGATAAATTCATGTAGATCTAAAAACTAGTTATTCAAAACTTTTTGAAAATTGTGATGGAGTGGAAGAGATAAGCCGCATTCACTTATGCTGAACAAAAGCTGATGGACCAGCGACAGCAAGCTTTCCAAAGAAATTCAGCTTACATTTTCCCTTCCAATCAACCACTAAGGCTATAACAAGTCAATAACTACATTTATGTACACAAAAAAAACGAAACAGATAAATATATTAACCCCGCAAAAAAACATCTCTAAATACAAACCAAGACAAAAAATCCATTCAAAACAACTGCCAAGCACACATCCCCTCAATATCTAACCCCCTGCCCAGGCGAATAACTCCCATTTTCAGCCCTGCCAACACTAATAGGAATGACATTATTTCCGCCAGTGTCATTACTATCCCCATGTGAATACGTGGCCGCCTTGGCCGGCTGGGGGGCCATTTCCACGCTGTACACGCGATGTTTCGACCTCATGGCTCGCTCTTCCCTTCCCTCGGCTGGCCCCCACTCGGGTGCGGGGGTAATTAGAGATTGCAGAGGCTGCGATAAGTTGTTTCGCTGTATTGAAGATAATGGTTGAATAATTCTGAGTATTACAATGCTATGTAGGTACACTACTTATCGTGTAGGTAAACCCTTGAAATTATCCCCCGTGAAATACTAATGCCCCAATTAGTGGCAGCGGGTATAGATAGCGGCCAGCAATAAACTAACTATTTATTGGTCCCGGGGAAGCGCCATGGCAAAATGGCTCCAATCATAAACGCTATCACCAAGAGAATGAAAAGGTAGTATCACATAAGGCCCTCCCCTCCCGCGATTTATAGTTTACGGGTTTCAAAATCTTCTGACACTTAAACTGTTTAACACATATCTCACACACGCCACCGCCTTCGGTGTTACCTACCTATATAGAGTTGCGTGGTATAAGAGACAGCACTATAAGAGCACGCGGCCCGAAAAACGCTATAAGAGACAGCTAAAAATCAGCGAGTATATATGAGTAGCCATCTAGCCCAAATAAGCCTACAAACTACCCTACAACCACAAACGTAAACGAAAATGGCAGCACTTACCCGGCCCTGCACTTTGAACCAGATCACAGTGACCAGAGCGATGATAACGATGACACTCGCGGGTATAAACGCGAGTACCCAGCCGAAGGCCTCCGCCCCATCAGGGAACACGTAGCCATTGTATTTCGACGTTTCGTAGTTGACAAGTGACAGGATGAAGATCGCCTGCGTGGTGCAAATGGAATGTCGAGTGAAAACTCCTTGTCGACAAAATGGCGGATAAAATACCAAAAATATTGATCATCGGATACGGAATTCGAAGCGGAATAGCGTTCCATCCAACCCATTAATCGCAGTCACTCCACCAATTTGTGTGCAATGCACAAATCGATGACGTATCACAAAAATATCCACCCACAGCAGAACTCACCAAGACCAAAGGCGGAGCAATGAACACCCAGGTGACAATCCAGTAGTAGCCTTGCGGTCCGACGACTGTGTTGAAACAGTCGGTTTTCTTGCCCAACATCAGCTCCAAGTCCTTCATGAAGTTGCGCACGCCTGCGGGCAACGGGCTGGATATTAACTTTACACCTTGTGGTTTGAAGATATCTAAATTAGATTCAGAAAAGTGGGAAATGTTATTCCTTATAGATGTTAGTTTAGATGAAAAACGTTCACAGAAATGTGAAAGAAAGTAGGCTATTTCTGGGGATGAGAAAGTTCCCGCCGTCGCAATATTCGACGAAAACCTCCTTAATTTGTAGTCAAGAAGTAAATTATTACAACTGGTCGCAAAGCAGGGAAGAGGCATTTGAAGGGGCTCAACGCAAACATCCATTCGTCAGCCAGGTAATGGCACACTTGAAATCAGTTCACACCTTACCTGTGTGCCACAATGGACGACCCATGTAGCCACCAAACTCTGAATATAGAATTCAAAAGAAAATTTTATTTCTTCAAGCTGTATTTCTAGTGTAGAATTGAAAAACAACTTCAATAGTATAACATATCCAAGAATTCGCAACGTATTTACAGGGGGTCACCAATGAGGGGTTGGGGGTTCCCCCCAAATAGCTCAGCTATCTATCCTGGAGACAATTTTTTGGCTACTCTCCTCTGACCCCGCCCGCCGATCGCCCAGCCATCTAGCTGTCTTGAGCGATTTTTATGAGAAATTTTACCCCAATTTATTGCCCATTTTCAGCTTTTTTTGTACTATGAGATTTTTTATAGCTACTTTCACCTACTTGTATCGACTTTTATCCATTTTCTTCCTTCTACACCTTGAAAAAGCCTAGATGTTAACCCCCGCAACAGTCCCCAATTGTTCAACCATCTATCCGACCAGATAAGCGATTTGCCATCTATCCAACCCCGCGGAGGGTCAAAATTTAGGATAACCCTGGTAAACGACAGATCAAACGAGTGCCGAGCCAACCAACCGTAGAGGTACGACACGGCAATGAACTCGGACAGGGCGATCAGCAGCAGACTGTAGCTGGCGGAAAAGTTTTCGAATATCGTGAATATGTAGATACCGCCCTGCGAGAGACACGAAAATGATGACGTCACACTTGAAACATTGTGCCTACGCACACTAGTTTGGTGAAAACTGAAATGGCGACATGTCGCTACTCAGTGAACGAATATTGTATGCTATGTGTTTTAGCTTTCAAATTTTGAACTATAAACTACAGTATTTCCTCGAAATACCCCCCTCAAAATGGGCACTATGAATTTATAAACCCCACCTCGAAATACCCCCCCCCCCAAATCAAGTGTATACATAACGAACGTACATGACAGAAGGTGCGGTTTGTGATCGGGGCAGTGCAGAACACACTGAAAAACAATGACTGTGTTCCGTGAGAACAGTGTTTATACTGTCTACATACATATTACAAGCCTATAGAGTCATGAACAGTTTTTGTTGCATTTTTCAACGTTTGCGTACGTTTCAGACAACAATTTTGTACTGGGATTTCAAAAAATTTCTGGCGAAATAATAACCCCCCCTCGTTTAACCCCCCCTCAAAATTCTCACTGTGAAAAAATAAACCCCCGGGGGGTATTTCGAGGAAATACGGTAATATACAATCAAATCAATGCATCCAACCGAGTTGATCCAAATTGAATTACAGTTTTCACAATAGTCACGGTGCAAGGTAGAGTGCGCACTGCGCAGCGCATTGCAGACACAAAAACTGAAACAGGACGGGACGAACCCTGAGACAGAAGGGCAAGCCGAGTGCGAACATGATGACGCAGGCGACCAAAATGACGGCCCACTTTTGTTTGCGCAGCACCGGGAACTGGTCCATGAATGCGGTCGTGATCGTCTCCACCATGGCGAACTGGAACGGCGTGGGAACGGTAAGAACGTAAGTTTTGGAAGGGTTCCAATTCCGCAAAAATCAGAAATAAATCGAATGAAATGTCAAGCGCTTAATTGGAAGCTGAAAATTTAGCTGTGTTTTATGTTTACATGCTATGTAATGTGTGTCTAAATTCATAATGCTTCACACTAAGGATGAAAATACAGTTTCAAACAACCCCGTTTTTTTAACGTTTTTAACGACCTCGACCCAGACACGTCAAACATACAGCTAAAAAAAGGACACGTCACAACGCTTTACAATGTTTCTTATGGCCAAATAATCGCTGTGGGGCGTGGGCCACTGGATACTATTATATTTGATGATTTAAGCTACAAAAAATTCAGTAATTTAGGCTTGTCGACAGACCAGTTGGACAGTGACTTTGGCACATTTCCAACAACGCGCAGAAGTGAGCAACCGACCTGCGAGTCGAGTCCGAGCGTGAATAGCATGAAGAAGAACAGGATGGACCAGATGGGCGCGGCGGGCATGCGCACGATCGCCTCGGGGTAGGCGATGAAGGCGAGCGAGGGGCCGCTCTGCACCACCTCGGACACGTTGCGGCCCAGGTCGTCGGCCATGAAGCCCAGCGTGGAGAAGATGGCGAAGCCGGCGAACACCGACGTGGCGCAGTTGCTGCAAGTGCATCAGCGTTGCAAATGTGACACTTGCGGGTTCGAAGCAGCACGCAACACTAACATATTTACAGACATAGTATTTACAACATAATGAAGTGGATAAAATTATCGTTTTTAATCACAGCAAAAACAGTGCTCGTAAAGTGCATTGAGGTGGTTTCAAACGCCATTTGTGATCACACTTCAGAGCCTGATCACCTGGTCACTGATGGAATGCACTTCACTGACACATCAATTCTTTACAGTTTTAAAAGTTCTTGCAAATTTCGTGAAGTGTGTTGAAATGCCTGCGTGAAGACATATCACCGCGGATCACGGCTGATCACCAGCACTGTTTTTGCTGTGAATGCCACGTCCACACTGAAAACATTCAAATATGTATTCAATCTTTACATTTAACTCTCATAGCTTTCAATATATTTAAATACTCAATACGGCAAAAAACATGGCAGGCACAAAGCTCACATGAATGCGACCATGATGGCATCCCGGTAGCAATTATTGTGAAACGGATTGTAGCTGGACATTGTCAGCAAGCCACCGAAACCCGGACCGAGCGAGTAGAAAATTTGCGTAGCGGCCTGACGCCAAGTTTGCACCGCGAACAACTTGTCCATTGTCGGCGTCAAGTAGTATTTGATGCCTTCGCCGGCGCCTGAAAAAAATTTGATTTTGAAATAGTCTAGGTGAAAAACTCTATTGCTTGCAAAACCAGCAGAGTTGTGAAAAGTACTGAATTTTTACTAAAATAAAGTATCTATTTTTAATCACCCCGACAACAGAATACGTAAAGTAATTTTTTTACTGAACTAATGAGTAAAGGTGAGTAAAATACTTTTCCCCTTCATGAAACCTATAAAAACACCTTTCAGAAATACGTTTTCTGTACTCAAGTACTTTCAAAAAGTATAAGTGAAATCGAGCACAAAAACTTTTTAGGACGAAACGTAAAAGTAGACTCTGTACTCGAGTAATACGTAGTTATTTATCGAGTAAAAGTAAATACGTTTTAACTATGAAAACCAGCCACACGCACCCTTGAGCGTGACGCCTCTGATCAGCAGAATCACCATCACGACGTAAGGGAAAGTGGCCGTGAAATACACAACCTTTCCAGTCGATTGAACGCCTTTGATCAAGCACAGAAAAATGACAACCCATGCGACGATGAGGGAAATGACCAATTTGAGGTCCAGGCCGCCCAGATCGGAGAAAGTGCTGCCCGGCCCGCCAGAGTTCACGTCGTACATGAAGTTGCTGTGGGGGGGGGGGGGAGTTTGGGCCATTGTGGAGTTGTACTAGACAGTTGTAGAATCAATCTGACGATTTTAAAGCTTCAAATACCGTATATGCTCCCGTATTTGATCCACCTGAATATTTCCTTATCTTGAATAGTTCCCCCTGGGAGACACGTGAAGAAACACATGCCGACTCACCTTCAGGGGTATATTGAATTTTGACCCTCCGAGTGGTTGGATAGATAGCTGAAAAATTTTCTGGGTGGGGTTGGGGGGGCGGGGGTTTGGGGGGTTGTGGTGGTTCGATATATAGGCTTTTTCGGGGCATAGAAAAGGGAGAAAAATCGCTAAAAGTAGGTGTAAAATAGCTCAAAATGGGTATACAAGAGCATATAGTACTTAAAATAGCTGAAAATAGGCAGTTAGACGCATGAACCAGTGATTTTGGAGGTGAAAATCTATATATAGGTATGAAAAATAGCGATTTTGAGCGAAAATTGGGGTATAGTTTCTGAAAAATCGCTGCAGATAGGTAGATAGCTGGGCGATTTGGGGGGGGGGTTTAGGGGGTAGTAGCCCAAAATTTTGCCTCCGGGATAGATAGATAGCTTAGCGGCGTCCGGGATAGATAGATAGCTGGGCGGTTTGGGGGGTAAACCCCCCCAACCCCCCCCCATTCGAGACCCCTGCTCACCTTGGATCATTCCACTTTCAGACATATGTATGATCAAATCTGTTGTGTCCAATTTGAACAAAAATGGCACGTTCTGTCAATTAATAATTTTTCGTGAAATGAGTTGATAGAAACATGCTTGAAAATATTTACCATCCTCCCCTTGAAATTTTCCCCAGCTTGAATAGCCCCCCCTCCTGAAAATGTCTGACAAATGATTGCCCATTGTTCCAGTGTTATCCAGCGACAATGTATTTACTCAAGTTGATTATAATTGGCAATTGCTAAGGGCACCGGCGCACGTTTGCTTTGGCGCCAGCTTCGACGAGACCATGCTACATTCTACCGACATCACACTGCGCATGGAACTCTACCGTAACCCATGTGAATGGTGACTCACTTGAAATACTCCTCGCTGGGCGATCTGGCCGGGTTGTTCGCCAGAAAGTCCGCTTTCTCCTGCATCATGGTCACGTTGCTGGTGAGGAAGCACACCTTGTTGAAGAATGTCGAATCGGGGCCGAGAGATTCGTGGCAACGATCCTCCTCGCGATTCGATTGGCAATCTGCCCAGTTGGAAAACGGATCAACTATGCAGTGACGGGCGGGGGCCAATCTTATGTTTACATAGGATTTGGATACTATAGACTAAGATTTGGATACACATGACTCTTATCAGGGTCTTTTACATGACACATGATCTTTTGCAGGGTCTTTTACATGACACATGACATCTTACAGGGTCTTTACATTTTACAGGGTTTTTTTACATTTTACATTGTCATTTACAGGGTCTGGGACTGCGGCCAGGCCACGAAGCGCAAACGAACGCACGGGCCGTGTTCCAATGGTCCCTGCAGGTGTCCCAGGGCAGACTGGTGCGGATGGACACGGCGAAGTAGTAGAGCGTCCAGGCGATGATCATGTTGTAGTAGATCGAGCAGAAAAACGACACCAGCACCATGGCCCAGCCGATGCCTCTGCGATGTGTTAAACCACTTTTGCAATTGTTTGACTGTTGCGAAACAGAAATTTGAAGATATTTTCACCCCGTACGATAAATTGCCGGCCTTCCAAAATTTTTGACATCGCTATAAGTATAAATAAAATAGGTTTAAAAAGGTATGTAATTATACATTTTTATAGACGAAAATAGCGATTATGAAGGTGAAAATAGGCAAAATGGCGCATATTTGAGCGATTTAGCGCAAAAATTGAGGGGAAATCGCTCGGACTTGGACGTGGGCCAACTTTTTATTACTGACCCGATCCAGAAATTGGATCCGTTGCCCGCGTTTCTTGCACAGACAACACTTCTCACGCCAGTCGATTTCACAGCGACGCTTTCCACAATTCCTCCCAAAGCCAAGCGCCAACCCTGAAACCACCGAACAAAATAGTCAGCCGAAAAGCAGAAACAATCGCAACGAACCTAAACACGGGCGCCAGATATCCATACAGCATGTTGGGACCCAAACTGCTGAACTGGCCGATGGACAGCTCCAAGTAGAACACGGGCAGGCCGGCCAGAAACAGCGAGATGATGTAGGGCACCAAGAAGGCTCCGCCGCCGTTTTCGTAGCACAGATAGGGGAACCTCCACACGTTGCCCAGGTGGGCAATCCCAGACCCTGTCAAATGCCCTGTAAAATGTCAAATGCCACGCAAAATGTCAAAGGTCATGTAAAATGCGCTGCAAAATGACAAACGTACGTTTGCCATTTTGCAGGCCATTTCACATGACTTTTGACACTTTGCGTGACATTTGACATTTTACGAAGCATTTTACAGGGTCTGGGATTGGCACCAGGCCGACGGCGTAGCCGACGCAAGCCAACAGGAACTCGACTTTGTTGCCCCACTGGCCGCGCTCCGGCTCCTCGCCCTTCGCTTCACCCATAATTTTGGCGTCTGGCGTCAAACGGGGGGTGGAAAAAAATGTGGTAGATGACGTGAGTAGCCGTTTTTGTTGTTAGAAATGGCCCGGGGTTAGTAACCTGAACGGAGGGAAAGTTTTTTATTTTATTTTTCAGCACAAAGTCGAAAAAGTTTTTGGCCGGGTGGCCCTAGCGGCAGCAATGACGTTTAGACACTATCTTACTGCAAAATAAAGAAATAGGTAGACAGACGGCACCAAAACTCACTGCTACCAGCGACAAATTCAATTACCATTAAAATCATTTGTTTAACCAATTTCAATCCCGACTCAATTTTACGTTTATTTGCCTACCTACAGTAACGAGTTTTCCGAGATCGACGTTATGCCAATACCTGATAAGTTAGAACGGTTTTTATGCAACTCCGCAACCGCGGAAATTGACGGAAAAGTGCGCAGTCAGCGCAAGGAAAAGTGTCAAGGACGTATCCAGAGGACCATTCCAATGCCGCTCCACACACAGCGATTTTAAAAATAAGTTCGAACGTTTTTTGGCAAAGTATGAATTCTGTATTTCTTCTAATAGAAGAGCGCCGTTCTTTTTTTAATTCAACCTCCAATAGAACGGCAGGTAAACAAGTTGACGAAAAAAATAGAATGGCGCTCTTCCATTAGAATAAATACGGTATTCATACTCTGCCGAAAAACGTTCGAACTTATTTTTAAAATCGCTGTGTGTGGAGCGTAGTGATGTGAAAAGCGCCACAAGTTTGGCGCCAAGCGCCAAAAGCGTCATGGCGCTTTTCGTGGGCATGGCGCCACAGCAAAATAGCGCCAAGCGCCAAAAGCGCCATGGCGCTTTTTGCTTTGGCGCTAGCGCCAGGCGCCAGTGCCTTGGCGCTTTTACATCACTAGTGGAGCGGGCAATGCATTCAATGGTATGTACGTTCGTCGCGTCATATGTAATTAAATATGTATTTGTCATACTTTTTTTATCGCCTTCAAAATCACTAGTTCATGTGTCTTACTGCCTATTTTCAACTATTTTGGGTATATATCTGCTATATTTCCCTATTTTAGCTATATTTCCCTCATTTTTTGGAAATTTTTCTCCCTTTTACCGCCTTCCACACCTTGAAAAAGTCTATACTGAACCGCCACCCCAACGCCCCCCCCCCCCCCGAAAAAAATCGAGCTACCTATCCCACGGGTCAAAATCAAGGATACCCCTGGCGCCAGCGTCAACGCAAATAGCACAACGGCAAGACGCCTACGATTGGCGCCATTGAAGGTACAACACGGTTCGGCGAGCACTGGATACAAACGTCACCCACCCGTGAAAATATCCTGGGGGCACTCCCAGACCCTGTAAAAAGCCATGTAAAATGTCAAATGTCATGCGAAGTGACAAAAGTCATGGAAAATGCCCTGCAAAATGGCACCCGACTTTGCATGACATTTGACATTTTACAGGGCTCGTTACACGCTCTGGGATTGGCACCTGGATACGTCCCCGAAGACTGCCACCTTTTATGACATCGCATCCGAACTATGTGACAGATGAAAAGAGCCTACGCCATTAAAAGAACCAGTTGGGAAGCGGTACATATAATAGGTAATTAAATAAATATTTATGATAGCATCAATACGTCAACTTGTATATTATACGCATAAAATGTAGAAAAATTTTACACAAAAACTGCATGCGAGGCATTTGCGCGACACATTGCATAAATCTAACCGGCAGCAAACACTGCACGAATAGTTTCATCGCCAAGAAAATCTATTTCTATTTGGCACCCATTAAACAATCCCAGATACACTTGACGGGTTTAAAAAGCAGACACAAATCCACTTGTCAAACAAGTATTTCCAAATATTGTAAATACTGTATTTATGAACATACCTAAATATATTATGTTACATTCAAGTTTGGACGATAGGTCATTGTTATGGACATCTGAATCTAAATTTATTAGGTGTTAAAACGGTTGTTCGACGTGCCCTATGGAAATAATACCACTTGCAACACATGATATCCAGTTCTATTTTTTTACTCACTGTTCTATATAAATCTTAATATAAGGCCAGGCCGATAGCACTACAACCTGGTAACCACATCTGGAAAATTTATGCAACACATTTTTCAAATTCTTATTTTTTACAATTTTTATGCCTATTGCAGTTAAATATAAATATACTGCTGTGGAGACATTGAACAGGTGAAATGGCCAAAAGCCAATACAGAACTGGTGAACAGGTGATACAAAAGAGTTATTTTTGGGAAATTTAGTTAAATGAAGCCATCAAGCGGGGGTCTCCAAGATTTTAATCCTCACCGGGGCTGGATAGATAACAAATCCAGAGGGATAGATAGCTGAAAAACTTTTCTTTAGGGACTGGCGGCTTGCAGGGACTCGCGGAGGCAAAAAATAGGCCTTTGAATGGCGGAAAGGGGGGAAATCGCTAAAAATATGTTAAAAACAAACAAAATAAGTTTAAAAAACTAGAATTAGGTATATAGTAACCATGTATATGTAACCATGAAAATCGCAATTTTAAAGGTTAATTTTTTTACAAATTCAGCCCCCTCACCCCCCTCAGGGACCCCTGATGTTGGGACTCAGATAAGGGACACTGTATAAAAGTGGACACTAGGTACACTCCTCTTGTCCGAAGTTGACTGCGCCATAGTTAAGTGAGAATATTTGTAAATGTAAAGGTGTTGCAATGTAGACGTTGAACAATGTTTGCACAAGTCACAGTGTCGGACACAAAATTGATACACAGAAAACAAAGCGCACTTTGCATCAACTGAAAGCGTCAAATACTGTTACATTTATTGTAGATAAATATTGTTTCAGAAGAGGTCGCATTTCAACCGCCAAATAATGAGTTACCCGTATGAACTAGGGTTCAAACGGGACCGCGGTCCCGGTACATGGTTCGGCAAAAAGTCGGGACTGGGGCGGTCCCGGTCCCGGTCCCGGTCCCGACACCCCAGTCCCGGTCCCGGACCCGGTCCCGACAATTACAAAATGCCAGTCCCGGTCCCGGTCCCGGTCCCGACACCCCAGTCCCGGTCCCGGTCCCGGTCCCGGCATTTTTCAGTGGTCCCGACAAGGGATGGAAAAAATGACGTTTTTTCCATCCCTTCTACAATTTTTTTCCGTTGCTCCTAACTATAGTTGTGAGTCAATAAATATAGGCATACGAGACAAGCGGCAGTACTTTATGGTGCTATAGATAGCATCATAAGTGGTTATTTCTCCGAAAAATAAATTTCTGACAATCAAATCCCAGTCCCGGTCCCGACAAATCTCAGTCCCGTGTCCGACACCCCAGTCCCGGTCCCGGTCCCGGTCCCGACAATTTAAAAAGGCCAGTCCCGGTCCCGGTCCCGGTCCCGACACCCCAGTCCCGGTCCCGGTCCCGGTCCCGACATTAGAAAATTTTTGGTCCCGGTCCCGGTCCCGGTCCGGAAAACTGGTCCCGTTTGAACCCTAGTATGAACCTGTATAACTGCCGTTGTTTTTCAATCAGAACATCGTGAGGAAATGTGGTAAACCAGACAGACAAATCGCTATACAATGAATGATACCATATAAAAAAGTCACGTGAAAAACTGCACCAAATTCGCATAATGTAGAAGCAATGTGATAAACATGCTGAGAAAAAAATTAATGTTTGTTCTTTTGTTCAGATGGGATATGGGAGATTTCATCGTAAGGTGTAATGTCTCTGTGGTATAAACACGTTTGAGTAGATACATGTAGAAAACAGTTGAAAACCAAACAAACACATTGGCGAACTGATTTGGCTGCACTTTGCAGTCTAGACGCTGATGTGCTGCCATGATGACCTTGCGCACTATGTTCGCAATTCACATCAATTTTTTACACACAACCGCGGCCATATTTAGCATGTTGAGGGAGGCAAATGTATGCGGCACACTGTACCCATTGTATTTATTATTACATTCGATATTATTCCATGATTATGGTGAAATTAGACTATTTATATCCTGTACCATAAACATGGTTGAAGTACAAAAATATGGATGACCGTAGATGTCTCACATGTATGGTTCACTTTCCCGCCGATGACGAATATCCTTTGATTCCCGCGTAAAAACACACAGTTGGCTTGGCGGGCATAATCACGTTTGATACTTACTTTGAATCAGGTGGCCACGAAAGTTCCCCCAGCGCTCTTTTGTTCGAAGATGTGAACTTGTCAAATGCAAATTGACAAAAATTTGTGCCAAATATCTTGTCGCGCACGATTATTCCTTACGATCTGTTGCACAAATAAAAGCAAGGTTCATCCAGAGTGGTCGTGAACATATATTTTTCTTGGAAAGCCCATCTCTGTGTTTTATGCTAAAAAAAAGAAACCTAAATACAAAACTCAAGTGGGAATAAAGCCATAAAAATAAATACCAGCTGAAACATCAAACAATTTTAAACACACTTGCCAAAAGCCTCTCCAATTACAGACTTCACACTGGGTATGGATAAAAAATGTATAGCACTTATCCACTAAACAGGATCCAAGCTGCTATCACAAATTGCTGTGCAAATAAAAAGATGAAATTGCATGAAACTATTTAGTAGTCAGCATTGAACTGTAAACTGTTATTCAACTTGCAAGTCCAGCAAATAATAGGAGAATAACGTAGATCCTACTTTTTAAAAAGGGCTAAACCGGGGTCGGAAGACCTTAAAAATGAGGCGTTTAAATCAATTGAATAAAAATCAATGTGTACAAAAGTAAATTGAAAAAATTGAATAAATATTTTTCAAGAACACTTCACCTTTGAGCGTTTGAATCATCCCACAAACATGGGGACAAAGGAAATGCAGGGCGTTTACGGTTTGCATTTTGTAAAACAGTATGCATTTATACAATGCAACCCTTGTCTATGCGCAGTTGATCCAAAAATTGAAACTACCGGGAAACAGGTGACACAGTGCACATTTGACCGAAAGGTTTTTTCCCTCTCCCACACAAACACCGGCGGTCTGTCACATGCTGCATGTTTGGTCTTTTTGCATGAATCACGACGGCCGTAAATTTTTCTGCATGTGGTTTTCGTTGAGTCACGCAAATTACACCAGGATCAACATTGGCAAAAATAACTCGTCAACAAACGGACATATTTAATGGCAGACCACAACAAACTAGTTTACACTACAGTGGAAATGTCTCATACTGATAAATTTGTTTTAGAGATATTTGAGTTTACCCGAATGAATCATTTTTGCTGTCTGTCAACAAGTTGCCGCTCAGATCATTCCGGTAAACTGAAATGCTTTAACAACAGATTACAGTCAGGGAATATTATAGGTTTGACAGATGGTTTTTGCTCACAATTTCTTGTGTTCATGTTTTGTTAAACGGAAGTGAATCAACACATTTCAAATTCAAAGTTTTTAAATATATAAATATGGTAAATACTGCCTAGACTATCCATTACTGATTCTTTAAGCAGGTGCGCTGAGAATCACACTACCATTTAATTCAACCATCTGTCAAACATAAATATAATATTTGTTTCCTACACCTAATTGTCATTACATTTCATTCATCCATAGTTAACAATTTATCAGTATTGTAAAATTCGGCTGTGTGAGGCGATTGGCCCAATACAAGAACGCGCCATTCGAAAAGTTGTCAGGCAAGCTGCCTTAAAGTGCACACAAAAGTGGGAGAAGTGTTTTTTAAATACCGTATTCCTCGAAATACCACCCCCTGGGTTTATTTTTTGATAGTGCGAATTTTGAGAAGGGGTAAACAAAGGGGGGTAATTATTTCATCAGAAATGTCCGTGAAATTCAAGGTAAAGGATATGCTTTTAAGTACCTGAACAGCTAATAAATGTGTCCAAATCTGATATATTTGGTAGCTGCTATGCAAACTGAAAGCAATAAATACATCAGGTACATTGCATATAAATACATGATGGGGTCTTTCACGGGGGATACTTCGAGGAAATACGGTTGATATTTACAACGGAATTTCACTGCATACATTCATGCAAACATAAATACATCGAGGGCGAATTCCACCCACGCAAAAATTTGCCTGATTTTTATGGATGTGTGCACAGTTGACAAATATTACCAGGCCTGAGCCGATATTTCTCAACAAAACGACAAAATGTCAGACGCCACAGCTTGCGTTTCAGTTCACCATAGGGTTGGAAAAAAATATAAAAAATTTAAACCCCTTGATTAAAAAAAAATCAATAAAAAAAAATTGATTTTTTAAAATTAAACTCAAATTTTTTTAAATCGCCCAAAATGGGGGTATAGAGAAAAATATGTCTATGTTAAGTGTCAGACAACGTATTGTTATGTCTATTGTGGTCATATTATGACTGTGGAGTCATGGGATAGTATTATAAGCAGTGATTTCATTCAAAAATATCCATTTTATGTCGACTTGTTACGTATATTGTCTTTTGTCAAAGGTTCGTGACTTCAAGTGAAGTTCAGCATGGAATAGTGCTTAAATAAGGCTGTAAGAGAAGGCTAATACATTGACAGTGATGCTACACACAGTAGAAGTATGTGACGGCACATTGGCTGAATATTATATACTACACTAGCATATCACGGCTTATTATTACACTGTAGCATGAATAAATACAAACTTTTACACTAAAAATGCCCCAAAACCCATGAAAATACCACCAATGGTAATGTGTATTAGAAATTGCGCGCTAGTGCGCAAAAAATTGCAAAATACCTAGTGCAAGTCTACCAGAAATTTTTCATTTTGATTAAAAAAACATAAAATCAGTTTCCACCCCTTGATTAAAAAAAAAATCTGTAAAAAAAAATCAAGTGCCAACCCTAGTTCACCAACTGACTACTTAAGCCTTATTGAATCAGGTTGTCCATTTTTATAATAATGAAACCATCAATAATTTTCATTGACTTGTTATGTAAATCACCTTGCCTCGAATGTTCGTGGCTTTGACAATGAAATAGTGTTTTAACGGTAAAATCTTCAATTTTTGGCAAAAGGTATAGTATGGTAAATTTTTGCAAATTTCCGGTCCAGTAAATTCTGCCACCTTATGTTATGAGTGAGGTTGCAAAAATATCTGGATGATTCAAAACAAATGTGACAATTTTTCCGCTTTGTATTGTCTGTGTCAACTGAGTACCTAGTCAACCAAAAGTGCAACAATTTGTACATATTTATTTTGCAGTGACAGTTTCCATGTTACAGTCATGCCTGGATGCCATATTTGATTGTTGTTTAAAATTTTACAGCTTTAATAGAAAATTTATTAAAAAAGACATCGCATGAATCAACCTGTTCGTCTGAGGTAGTGTAAAAAATTTGGGAGCAACCGCAGAAATACAGTGAAACGGTGAAGAAATGCATGGTGTAATGTAAATGAAAAATCCTGTCAAAAAAGTCACTGACCCTATGCTCATTTGGTGGTGAATGCAAGACAATGACGGCTGTTTATCAATCGGTACTGATAAATAATGTACAAAAACACGCCATTGCGGACGCGGACACTTAAAAAATTGTTCATCCATTTAAACACAGAAAAAGTATAAAAATCGACTGAGCCAATCTGGTGACTTTTAGCTAAGGGTTCAAAAGGACCACTATCCTAAATCAGTAAATTACCAACTTGATTTACTAAAAAATCCTGTCACAAACGTTGCTGGCTGAGTAAATGTAAGCCGGGATAACAGCTCAGCGTGATTTTGCCTAAAATTACGTCGTAAACATGATTGCATCAATATAGACAAAAAGGTACAATATTGAAATTTCAGAATTAGATAGTTCTAGTAATTATGTGTTGTCCCGAAAAATTTTAAAAAAATAATCATTTTTTAATTAGTTATCAATTTTATGTCAAAATTCTCATATTTTTTGTTAACATTTTACATCAAACATTTTATGTCTAAACTTTTGACATAAAATTAATAACTAATAAAATGATGATTTTTTTAATTTGGGACACTACACATAATTACTAGAACTATCTACTTCTGAAATTTCAATGTTGTAACTTTGTCTATATTGATGCAATCAGTTTTCATCAGGGCTGCCCCCCCCCCCAAATCCGCCAGCTATCTATCTATCCCGAAGGCCGCTCAGCTATCTATCTATCGCGGAGGCAAAATTTTTGGCTATCTATCCCCAAAATCGGCCAGCTATCTACCTATCTGGAGCGGATTTTGAGCAATTTTGCACAAATTTACGCTCAAACTAGCTAATTTTCCCACCATTTTTCCCTCTTTAGGCTATATATTTTGCCCCCGGGAGCCCCTCCCAGAAAAATTTTCAGCTATATATCCCTCAGGAGGAGCAATTTGCTGTCTATCCAGCCACCGCGCGGTCCAAAATCTCCCCAAAGGTACAAGCTGAACACATTTGAATCAAATCAAATATGTTAAGTAATTACATTCATATTTGACAGCACTTTAAAGAGTTATAAATTTTTGATGCTACTTGTCCAGCGGTTTTACATGGCCGCAGGCACAGACCAATGCAAAGTAAATGAGGAGTTTGATTCCGAAACCCGTTATCTGCAGGGTTTTTTTTTGAAAATCGCATTTGAAACTTTGACATTGGCCCACGCGGGCATGCTTCAAGTGACAACGCTTGCCCGAAACTTTTTGAAAAGTTCATGAATTTCTCTACATTTTCCATATTTACAACCTTTGCAAAGTCACCTGCAGATAACGGGTTTCGGGCGCAAACTTTCACCTGAGTGCCAATAGCCTCATGAAGATGACGAGGTTTGGGTGCAAAGTCACCTGCAGATAACGAGTTTCGGGTGCAAATTCATAAAAACCAGAAAAGATTTCCTTAACGAGTTTCGGATGCATTTTTGTATGGTGATTTTGACACCTCCATACTAAATCCTTAACGAGTTTCGGATGCAAACTTTTTTCTCTGCAGATAACGAGTTTCGGGTGCAAAAAATGATAGTTTTTATTGTAGATAACGGGTTTCGAGTGCAAACTCACCTATTTTGGACTGCAGATAACGGGTTTCGGATGCAAAATTGAATTTTTTTCAAAAAACGATATCTCTGTATCTCGGGAACGGTATGAGATATTGAGGTAATTTTTTTTCTATCACGAAGAAATATATATATACGTCAGATCCGAACTTAACTCAATTTTTTTCACTTTTGCACTTAACGGGTTACGGAACCAAACGCCTCAAATATAGTGTGACACAGTTGACTCAAGGGATGGCAAAACGTTGTTTATTTCCGACATCACATTTTTGGCAAAAACGTTGTTTTTAAGCCCACAAATATGGTTATGAGTCAATATATACAGGTATATCAGACAGGTGACATTATATATAGCCATAGAATGGCTGTGGAGTCATGGGATAGCATCGCCGGGTTTATCAAAGCAACGGACGCATGACGCTCAATTCCCCCCAAAAAATAATTTTTTACAAAAATACACGTTTTTCAAAAGTAAAATCGCACAATAAAGATATATAACTACCAACTCACATAAAATAGCAAATGACGCAGTCACCACCGACAGAAGCTTTTTATTTTTGTTTGCAGTTGTGCAAGAGAACGCAAATATTTTTGTAGATATTACGGATAAAAAAATGCTTTCTAAAATATTTACCGTATTACCTCGAAATACCCCCAGGGGGTTTATTTTTTCGCCAGCAAAATTTGAGGGGGGATAATTCGAGGGGGGGGTTTCGAGGGGGGGGTCTATTATTTCGCCAGAAATTTTCGGAAATTCCCCATACGCAGACGTAGAAAAATCGAACAATTACGTAGATGTATATGTGTTTATAGGCATATATGACTGTATATACACATAAACCCTTCCCTAACGTCACTTAGCCATCACTTTTTACGTGTATTCTTCATTGTACATATCACAAACTACGGTATTTGTCATGTACGTTCTCTTTACACTCAATTTTAGGGGGGGGGGTATTTCGAGGGTGGGTTTATTATTTCCTCAGCCGAATTTTAGGGGGGTATTTCGAGGGGGGGGGTTAATTCAAGGGGGGGGATAATTCGAGGTAATACGGTATTTACGGCAGGGAACAGCTCGTGTGCTCGAACAGAAAGTTGTGTCCGATTTTGAATTGAGTTATCACCTACACTGACAATTGAGGGACACAATTGAGGCATCAAATTCTACTCTGTCCGATTCTGGGGCTACTCCCGCACATTTTTCATTTTTTTCATAAATTTTTGACCTCACATGCCTGTATACGATAGTGTCAAATTTGACATTATTGGAAATACAAAAAAAATTGGACAAGTCGACAAGTCAAAAAATTTCCCATAAGGCAGCCTCGGCTTCTCCGGGAACAAAAATGTTCTCGCGTGCAAGAAGTTGACAAGTCCATTTCCCTCCCCGAAACAGTTTTGCTCTGACCAAATGGAATTTTATGGACACCCAATTTTTAACATATACGTTGAGTGAAGTGGGTGAAAATTTGACACTTTATTGTCAACATATGGAACTTAAAGGAAAGCATTAGAGAGCCAAATTGGACACGCACCACGGGCCTGGAATTGGGTTTGAAACTTAAAATGCGATTTACTGAAAATCACATTTTGTGGGCCTGTCGACTTTTAGAATTAGACGTCTCAATTAGAAACATTTGGGGGGGAATCAAAGAATCACAATTACGAGCAATAAAATTCCAATGCGCACAAACATCAGAATCATACACACAATTCAGATGAAAGCTGATAAGGCGAGACGACAATGAGTCAACGTTGGCAAAGACACTCAAAGATTGTTTGTGGCATGACGGCATGCTACCCAAACAATCTATCAAAAGCGATGACTTTTTATTTATTATTTACACTAAACCGATGCGATCCTCAACAAATAAAAACGCTAATTGCAAACATGACATGTTTGCTAAAAAAATCGCGAATATTGGAACTGTGCCAAAATCGCCGCCAGCGTGAGTTCTAACTGTCGCAGAACCGACAAGCAAAAGCATAGAGAGCGCGAAGCAAGAGAAAAAGCGCTGCCAGCGGTATCTGCGGCGCTACGAACGTCACCAAACCCCGGTTGAAACAAAAACAGCTACAATGGGAAGGTAGCAAGCTGGAGAAATCAACTTTTTCAATTTCCCGGATTATCACCCTGACTTACAGGCAAAAGTATTTTGGCAAGCTTCCAAGTATTTCACATTTACCTTGATAGACAGAAATTTGTAGTTATGTCGAGCCAGCTTCCAGCTCCACTCCGCCTTACAGACAACCAAATTGTTCAATGTCAGGAAATCTGACTTTTCAGTTTCCTATTTCTTAGTTTCTCCGTATAACCGCTCCGAAATACGCGATTCGCGAAGGAAATTTACAAAAAGGGACGACATTTCGTTGGCCAGTTTCGAATATCCTTTCTAGAAGCCAAAATGTCAGCCAGCAAACATCTTACCAAGGAGGAGGAGCTCCTGTTGCAGGTATGTCTTTAAAGTATCTCATTTTTCTGTTGAGCTGCACAAACAATCTATAAAACACGTTCCACATCAACATTTTGGCACAGTGCCCAATGCTGCAAGAGATAAAACTTCCGGGGTGCCAAATTTATTTCTAACTTAAGACGTCCTTGATCGCAGGACTTCTCTCGCAACGTGTCCACCAAGTCGTCGGCGCTGTTCTACGGCAACGCGTTTGTCATGGCCGCCATCCCGCTGTGGTTGTTCTGGCGCGTCCATCAGATGGAGCCGGGCGACGCGTGGCTTCTGTGGATTTTGGGCACAGTCGGCGCCACTTGGCTGCTGGCATTCGCCTACAAGAATCATAAGTTCATTTTGAAACATAAGTGAGTTTTTGGGAAGGTTTGGTTCGTGCTTAGGTCCTCTATGTTTCCTGTTGTATTTGTAAATTTTACTGATTTGTCGTATATCCATTTCGTGTTTTCGTTCAGGATATTTAGCATTCGGAAATTAATTGCGGATTTGTTTGCCCACCACACACAAAGTAATTTTGAGATATCTGTTTAAACGTTTTTGGACGCGGAATGTTTTCAAATTTTTTTTTTTTTTTGATGAAAAAACCGGTCCTCCAAACAATTTTCCGTTCGGTAGATTTCTCATTTCATTTTTTTAAGTTCAAATTCCAAAAAACGTTGGAAGGCATAACTCAAAATTCCAGTGTGTAGTGCGTCATCATTACAATCCGTATTTAGAACACACTACGAATTTCACAAAGTGTTAAATTGCTCGTTATTTTCAGAATCGCTCAAAAGCGGGAGGATGCGGTCGCGAGGGAAATCCAGCGGCGCTTCGGCGATGACAAAAAGATGTCTAAAAAAGAAAAGGACGAGCGCACTCTGTGGAAAAAGAATGAGGTTGGTTTGGTCCTTCCTGAGCTAATGGTTCACGATTGTACTGTCTATTGACGACTCCTTTTTGGTTTGTGGTCTGGTGGTTTGTTTATGGGTGATCTTATCCCAAATCCTAGGTGTCTCGCTGAGAAATGTTCTGCTTTCTGTCCATAAATCTAAATTTCCTGCTATCCAATTTGGCCCATTTTTCCAGCTATGGTGAAATTGGCAAAAACTGTGCGAAAAGTGCGTTGCACACAAAAATGCCAGTTTGAATGTCCATTTTTTGGCTTTCTTTCTACTAATATATTTTACACAAACGCTTTTACTGAATTTGCGTGCCAAAATAAACGGTAAACGAAAAGTACTCTAAATAATAGCCCGCACACGAACGCTCTGATGGGAGATGCTAAATACGCATAAAATACATTTCACACGCGGAAGATAACTTTCCACGCCCATGCCGTGAAATTGGCCGGAATTTTCGTTCATCTTACAAACCCCCTCCAATCGAATCTATCTATCTATTTATCCATCTATTTCCTTACCACGTGCCAGGTGGCCGACTATGAAGCGACCACGTTCGCCATCTTCTACAACAACTCGCTGTTCGTGTGCTTGCTGCTCGGCCTGTCCTTCTTCCTATTGGCCAGCACCAACTCCAACGTGAACTACGCCGCCAGCGTGTTGGGAAGCGCCGGCGCCGTCGCGCTTTTCTCCACCGGCACAAAGTGACCACTTTTGGGGTGGGGGTGGTTTGTGGTTGGGGTGTGTCTTTTGATTTTTGTTGGGGGTTGAAGTGTGGTTGTTTGTACGTTTGAGATGGTATTATTGGCACCGTGCCAGGTAGGAAACGATTTCATTGTCAGATTCATATTGTGATTTGTTTTCGTGCAAAAAGTGTCCATGGTGATACTACGGTGATGGCGTCGTAACTCGTAATTAAAGTTTTCACGTAATCATACTGCTGATTGCGGTATTTATTAATGACTGGCGTTGTTTCTAGCCGGATACACTGTTATATTTCGCATTAAATATACTTTGTGAATTGTTTTGAAATTGTTTATTTACAAAGCATCGGGAAAGTAAAGGTAGCGTTATCAAATTCATCTGTACTTACAATGTCAAGGGAATTCATAGTGCATACGGGCCGCTATATTGCGAAATATCAATCGTTTTACAACTGAATGGATTTCGTTCACCAGTGAAGTTAACAAAATTTATGGTAAAAAATAGAGAATTGTGGCCCGACTGCGTTATTCAAGTAGTTAAAAGAACTAGGAAAAACCGGTCCGTTACTGGCATGTATCCATAAATGTACAGAGAAGCTAACATCGGGTGAATAAGGGCAAAATTCACCAATGTCTTAGGCACAAGCATCGAGGTTTGCTCAAATCAAGCAATGCACTGCACTCAAATATTCACAATGTACCCTAGCTTCTAGGCAATTTGAAACTGCTACGCTAAAATGTTGAAGCTAAACGAAAAAAATGTAACATTCGATGCGTAAGTGTAAATATTCGCATCCGAAATTTATGGGTCAGCGCCTTTTCTGAGCCAACAACCAAAATGAAAACCATATTGGCGGGCCACACACCAGTTGACGCTTGTGTGTCAACTGGTCGTGTCATCTCAGATTTCGACTTGTCACGGAGCGATCTTCCAATGCACTTGCTGATATATTTATTTTTCCAAATTGCCGCATGTGCATTTGGAGATCGCCGTGAAGACAGAATCTGAGTTGACACTGATCAGTTGACACACAAGCGTCAACTAGTGTGCTGGTCGCCATTCAATTATATACTGTATGGGTAGTTGAAATTATTTCCCACTGAAGTTCCAACGATAATAGAGCAAAATTCGAGTATTAGTATATAATTTTCATTGCACTTGCTCAAGCGGTTGTCACTCGTAAAAGTGCGCTTTCCATTCCGAAACAGATAAAGCAAATACATGTGTAAAAAGAATTTGCAAGGTTAATCTCCCAGAGTTTTTTGGGCAAAATTGTGTTTCCGACAAAAACAATGAATCCTGCAAACGTATCTTTCCTACGTGAGACGAGCTACCAGAAAATATAATTGAGGCATCCAATTCTAAAAGTCGACAAGTCCAAAAACTTGAAAACTTTGAGTTAGGCCTGGAAACGTCGTCTGCGGGCTACTCCCGCACATTTTTCATCATTTTGCATAAATTTTTTGACCTCACATGCCCATATGGCAAAGTGCCAAATTTGACATTTTTTAGGGAAAAATGCGAAAAATTTGGGCAAGAAGTCGACAAGTCCACTTAGTTTTGGGCTAAGTCGACAAGTCCACCTTCCGCAGCCTTGTTTTATGGGAAAAAACGCAAGAAATGTGATAAGTCCATCATGAACACCGATTTCTAAAAGTCGACAAGTCCATAAATTTCCCATAAAGCAAGCGCACCGCCGGCGGGAACAAAAATGTTCTCGAGTGCAAGAAGTCGACAAGTGCATTTTCCTCCCCAAAACGGTTTTGTTCTGTCCGAGTAGAATTTTATAGACACCCAATTTTTACATTATACGTTGAGAGCAGGGGCTGAAAATTTGCCACTTTGTTAACATTTGGAACTTAATGTTGAGCATGAGAGGGCACCATTGGACACGAACCACTGACCTGGAATTGGAAATGAAACTTAAAATGCGATTTACTCAAAATTGCATTTTGTGGACTTTTAGAATTAGACGCCTCAATTAAGTACACTCAGCAACCCCCAAACAGCCCCTCAAAGCCAAACTCGTTTATTACGATCAACATTCAAATGCAAATCTCAGAAGTCCCTGCCCGGTGGCTGGGCCACGCCCATTTGCACATTTCTCTCAGGCACTTCGCTCTCCAAATGTGCCAGTTTGTTGTGCAGCCTTCTGAATGTATTCGACTGGGCGTATTCTTGCGGCTCCGCCCTCCTCTGATAGGGTTTTACTATGGGAGCCGAGCGTATGGTAGTGTAGGGTGCTGACTGTGAAGGGGGGGTCGTCATCCGTTGAAGGTTTTTGATGCAAGTTATTTTTTTCTGGATTCAAGTTTCTTTACTGTTGAGTGAGTAGTCCCACGCGGCCAGAACTCGCTCACTATGTTTGTTCTTTTATTCAGATGGGATATGGTAGATTTCGTTGTAAGGTGTTATGTCGCTGGAGTATACCAATAAACTCGCTTCGCAAAGAGTAGCGACCTGCAAAAAAAAAATGTCCGCTCTACAAATGCGATCGCCCTGCAAGTATTTATGCGAGTTGGGGTTAGCGATCGTATGTGCATGGCCGCAGCGGCGGGGGGGGGGCAGTGCACTGCCCATTCTCGATAATCGCAGGACGAGATCATTGATCATTTTATTTGTAGGCCACTATTATTTGCAGAGAGAGTTTTTTTTGATAGAGAGACACTGTCGTCCCACACACGGTGACAATTGTTGCCCAGTGGCAAATTTTAATGTTCCAAATACCTGGTAATCTGTCAAAAAATTGTTCAAATTCCACCTCGATTAACAAGCATAGGTTCTGATCTGACCAGAATTGCAACATCCGAGAATTTTTCTGACATATTGCTTTGGCCAAGGACGTACGCAGGGGGGGGGGGCGGGGGGGCGGCCGCCCCCCCGTTCCCGGGCCGGACATAAAAATTTGCCAGGAATGGCACTTTTCTAAAGCGATTTTGTAGGCATTTTCAAAAATGTTTGCGCGCAAGCGCGCAAACCCCACCCCATTGTTATTGTGTATTTTCAATAGCCCGAAAAGCATCATAAAAGTGTCCAACATGTGTCTTAGTGCTATGTATAGGTCTAAATCGATACCTATAGAGTATACGTTGGCCCCAGCGCCAACGCCAATACTGCCATGGCGCTGGCGCCTACAAATGGCGCCAGCGCCATGGCTCCATTCCTTTACTATAAAGCCAAATTTTAGGGGGGGGGGGCGCCGCCCCCCCCCGTTCGCCGGGCTCCGTAAACAATCCGCCCCCCCCCCCGCTCAAAAATCCTGCGTACGTACGCTTTGGCGATAATCCTAATATTCAGCTCACACTTGCCACTTTACACGTTATGGCACTGAACTACCGCGCTGCCCAGTTGGCAGTTGCCCAGCTGCAAAAGTCGCCTGTCTCCTTGTAAAATGCGGCCTGACCCACCTGCGGCTGGCTCTCGATGAGCGCGGGGGTGACCGGCCGCTGGCCCACGGGCAGTTCGTGCGGGTTGCCGCCAGACTCGAGCGCGTTCACGTAGCGGTACGTGGCCGACTCGCGGATGTCCTCCATGAAGCGCACGCGCGGCTTCTGTGCCCAACGCCTGCGTCGAGGGGGGGGGGGGGGTTAGATCAGAAATTAAGTGTTAGCCGTCGCCCACTGGAGAGTGACAACGTTTGTAGTCGCCTAGTAGATGGTGCATTGATAATTAGACGGCGTAGTTGTTCTGTTCACTTTATTTTCGGTTTTGTTCGATGGCTTATTTAAAGGTAGAACGGCACATGGCGCCAATCCAAAATAATTAGGAATGGTGCTAAATAAATTCACTTGTATTATACCATAAATATTGTTGGAATAAATATTATAGGAAGAGCGCAGTTTTTTTTTCCATCAACTTTTTGACCTACCAACTCTATTGGAGGCTGCCGTTCTATTATTTTCGTGAGTGCAAAAAAACGGGCCGTTCTAATTGGAGGTGCCTTTCTATTGAGGGTAAGTCGTACGGTATAAGAAGAAATACGGTAAATATGTATTTCACATACGGGTGACCAAATGGGCCAATCTCCCCCAACCAGAAACCGAACGCACAACTTGGTGCCGGTCTGCTTGTGTATCATGTCTGCGACGTTCTCCGGTGTGTACATGCCGAGCGGCGTGTCGTACTGGGCGTGGACCAGCCGCGCGGTGGGCTGGTGCGCCGGCGGCGTCCACACGCCCACTGCCGGCTTGTTGCGCCCGTGTGGTGTTCCTCGACTGAACTCGAACACTACTTGAGGGGTTGAGCGGCCTGAGCGAGGGGTTGGGGGATTATAGGTAGGTATTTTAGGTAGGTAATTTTGCACTGTGAAGGGGGACCAATTGGAGATTGATCTTGCCTGGGTGGCACGCGCAGAGAAAAATAAGTTATATTTATTTCTGTGTAGTATTGCTGCTGTGTCAACGTGCAAACGGAAACGATGTTGTCTGATTGATTGTTCTTAAAGCCGCGTTTACTCTGCATTTTGTGCCGACAAAAATGAAACGACAAAGCTCTATAATTCCAGAATAAAGTTCCATATCTGCAATAAAAGGCGGTGAAGTGAAGACTTATAAGCATTTGAAAATGTCTTTCAGTTGTCGGTTCTGTTTTCGTTTTGAAACCGAACCGACAACTGATTATCGTCTTCAAACTTGAATGACATGCACGAATTATCTGCAAATTGACATAAGTGTCCATTAAAAAAATGAGTATACATCACTGCTTTTTGTTGCAATTATGGAACTTTATTCCGGAATTGTGGAACTTTTTCACCTTGTTTTTTGTCACAAAATGCAGTGTAAACGTGGCTTAAGGCAATCGCGTTCACGTTCGTTCGGCATGCATTCGCATTCATGTCCAAAATGTAAATACCTAAGTTGGTTTGGGCATTTATTTAAAAGGTATACCAAACAAATCACCGAATGCATCACCCAAAAAAATATTGTTCCAATCAACAGACCAGAAGCGTGGTCGCCAGCGCTAATCACCGAATCGGTGAGCACGTCTCTCGCGTTCCTGTCAGCCGCCCCTGTCGTAATTGTGACATTTTTGTCCGGCGTGCCGGCTCTGAGCGTCCTGGGCGGCGGCGCCCAAGTCTGTGGCTCTGGTCCGACTTGATGGTGCTGGTACTGGTGCTGGTGTTGGTGCCTTGGTGCCGGCACCAATCTGGGTAGGTACACTGTAACGTCGTCGTGGTACTCTGGCCCACGGAGAATGTCGTGTCGCGGGTGTCGCAGCAGCAGGTCCACCGAAGTGAGTCCCTGTGAGGGTGTTGTGCGTTTGGTCGTTGTCAGGCGACTTCAACCAATTTTAACAGTGTCGTTCAAATTGAACGTTTCGTGATAACACACTATATTTTTACCTGAATACTGTATTTGCTCGAAAAATTCGCCTGGGGAATAAGTTTTTCGTCAGGCTTTTTCGAGGGGGGAACTATTCGTGGGGGGAATTTTTCAAGGGGCTGAATTATTATTTCGTTTAAATTTTCAAGCATGTGTCTATCAATTAATTCCACAAATAATGGTTTATTCGCCGTTTTTGCCGTTATTCTTCAAATTGTACATAAGAAATAAATCATATGCCTTAAGCTGGAATTATTCGAGATGCAATTTTGGTACCTATTTATAATAAAATATTGTGCAATGACAGTCAACGAAACACCGAACCACTGGTCTTCTCGGAGGCGCGTGCCTTGCAAGACTTGTCTTCATCATACCCGCCAGTTGAGAGTTCGTAGCTATCGGGATCTCATCCTTTTCTCCGTGCATGGAGAATCGTCTCGGCAGACTGTCAAAATGAATCAATACTTTTAAAGTGTGAGTTTTAATCTATAGCCTTAAAATGTGCGCACCTGCCCCCAAATTCTGGCGGTCCGTGATGCGCGTCCCTCAAAGGGGTGCCGCCTCGTGCAACTGAAGTTGACATTTGTGGCGGCTGGCTGCTGGCTCGTCCCTGTCTCGCTGGCATGCTGCCAGCTGCATCTCTGAGGTGCGTCAGGACAACTTGAATACACAGCAATTGCGATGAAGAAACGGGTGACGCTGAAAGCTCGCTGTGACACTTTTCACGCTCACCTGAGCACAACAATGGGCAGTCTACTTCCAGCGTTAGAAATAGCCGAAGTCACTTCGGCGTGTGTCATGCCGGCAGTTTCTACGCCACCCACGGCCACGATGATGTCCCCAGGACGAAGGACACTTTCGCATGGCGCCCCGATGTTCACCTGCGAAGAAGCACTGCTCCGCTGTGATAAATGTGACCTACCTATATTTTTCGACGGGAAGATTTCCGTACCGGTACCGTGCATTTACTCATACGGTCAGGTGCGGTTCGCTGATTTACCGTATACCATAATGATTTACCATAACGTAAATATACCGGGGATAACGATTTCCCACCTGGAAATTTGGATGCAGTGCACCGCAAACTAACCCTCTGTACGGTGATTGGGGCAGAATAGTCAGCTCCACCAGATATCCTGATGCCCCAAGGGGAGTAGATGCTGTCACGAACAACCTCCACGAAAACATGCTCCTTTTGGACCATCTCTCCGACCACAATTTGCACAGCTTTCTGCTGGTGGGCAGCGGGGAAATTCTACACGTCAACATTTATGGCGCATTTTCTACTCTTTTAGCGTGGGCGTGTGAAAGGGTAATTCGCTCAATGTGTTTTTTAGTTCGCTGCTAAACATAACGCATCTCTTCCCGGCGCTCTTAAAAAGCGTTTACAAACGCTGAGTATATAAATAGCTGAACTTCTGAAAAGAATTTTCTTTTAACTTCGATACTGGATGCATACATTTTCGTGGATGGGCGAAAAAGGAAGTGGAAATGAAATTGATCCACTTTACGATTAGGAAAAATGAAAGTGTACTTTGTACTCTTAGTCCAAATTTCTGCAAGAATGCCATTAGCCATATGTGAGCGATTCTCTAGTGACAATTGTCACCTCCATCAATTTATGCCCACGTTGAATTTCAAAGCACAGATTTATTTACGTATTCTCACCTTATGCGATGGGATTAATGGAGCAACTGGTAGAAATATCGCTCAAAAATGCTAATTTTGACAGCTTGGCTTCATTTGTTGAAGGTAGTTCGGATCGGAGATCCACCGCAGAGTTTTTCCTCAATTGTGGGATGAAATTTTGTTCAAGATGTTCCTCCAATCTGCGTTCATTAGTAAAATGCGGGTGGATTTGGGGGCGAACTAAATCCGGACTGCCGAATGTCGCCGCGCCGGCATATGGACTTGTTACTGAAACTTTCTTTGGCTCCTCGAAAAGTAACTTTGCGTACTCGTATATGGCGGAAACTAAAAGATGCTGTTAGCTGCATATATTTAGACAGTGTGCTGCACATTTTGTCTATGTAACTTTTCGGATGTGCGCGACACCAAGCGTTTGACAACGCGCATTTGTTACTTGCTAGCCGAGCATTACTGTATGTATCGTACATTTTTACTGTGGCTATTTATGGAATGCAATATTTTAGCCATAGACTGATGTCGACATCTGAAAAACCCTTATATTATTTCAAATTCAACAGTATGTGCTGAAATGAATGTGCTTCAAAACTGGGATTAGACATAAGCAAATCAAATTTGTCTGCAAAAATTGTCTGCTCTTTTTACGACGTCTACGAAACGAATCGAAGAACTTTTTATAACGGGCGAAATGCATTGCGCTGTGCCGTGCCCTGCAGCTGCGCACTGCGCGGCACGTTTTCGCCCACAAACGACAGTTGCTCGTTTCACCTTTCAGATCAATTCAGCCTTCATGAGTGGTGAAAAAATCTGCTCTGGACTCAGGTGTCTCGTTTAAAAAACAACTTTGGTTTAGTCTAGCTATCCATTTCTGCGTGGGAAATTCATTGCAAAAAAAGAACGTCGAAAAAAAAACTTTTGGAAATGTCTTGAATTGAAAATATATACCGAAATGAACGTGAGTAATTAGAACTGCCTGGACTGTATTTTAGTATTGAACGTCTTAAAACCCGTATAATTTTTGAATATCCATGGAAGTCTCCAATCCCCAAACATCCTTATTAGGCTGCTGTAAAAGAACGCATCCATGAACGAAATACAAATGTTTACTTTGCCAAAATGGAAATCAAAAATTACAACTGTGTAAACAAAACTTCTGAGAAAATATCCACGTCTCGCCAATGGTAGAACGAAAGAACGCGCCAGGCGTATTCGTAATCTGCGCCACAGGTTGACGCTAAAAGCGCCCTGGCGCTCCCGATCGGCATGGTCGCAACCGCCAAGGGTTTCACAACAAAATAGCGCCGAGCGCCAAAAGCGTGTACAGGCATGCTGCCAGGCTTGTCATGTTTTCTTGTCATGTCACGCATTTTTGTGGCCAATCGCGTTCTTTGCGCCGAATGAGCTTGATGTTGATATTGAAATTATGAGCTGACTACTTTTCGTGTCTTTTTTTACAGTCGTCAACTGCAGACCCCATGGGGTGGCGACATTGAAATATTTCAAAACATTCAATGTCTTGTGTTGATTTTTGAATTACATACAATATTCTGCGAACGCGATGTTCTTTGCTTAGATATTGTAAATACCGTATTTCCTCGAAATACCCCCTCCCCGAAATACCCCCTCCAAATGGCCACTATGAATATTTAACCCCCCCCCCCACGAAATACCCCCCACCCCTCAAATTTCGTGTATAGAGAACGTAAATGACAAAAGCTGCGGTTCGCCATCCGGGCAATGATGAAGTTGCGACAATGCCAAGGAAGACCAACGACACCAACGTTAAGAGACGGTTAGAAGTTGTATGTGCTAACCATGTGCATCCTCAATACCTGCTACAAAATGTATACGGTCCAACAGATTTTCCGACAGTCCAATCGTATCTGAAATCGGAATGTACGCACCGCCCGATTCAATGCGATCCCGTTTGATAACTGAGACAAAATAGGACATTCACCTGTCATTTTATGTCATTTTTTTCACATCGTCATTTGTGTCGTATAGCCGCAGAGCAGACTGGCTTCATAGTAATGTGAAAGCGACATGGCGCTATCGCCAAAGCAAAAAGCGCCGTGGCACTTTTGGCGCTTGGCACCGGAGTTGTTGAAAATACTGAACTTTTTTCAAAGTAAACGTATCCGTAAAGTATTTTATTTTTACAGAAAACGTTAAGTAAAAAATTTCTTACTTTTACGCTGCGTAAATGGTGAGTAAACGTAAATACCAGTATTTTTACTAAGGGAAAACGTAAAAGTAAAAATTTCTTTTGATTTTGTACCTAAGAAGATGTAAAAATGAGTAGAAATGAAAGCGAGAGTCGTCGCTTTCCCTACCCATTGCAACTTCTATCATTTCCGCTGCCATTTTTGCAGCCGTTTTAATTCTTTTGAGCGGTTTTTGCTTTTTTTGCAACCGTCATTTTTTAAACTTACGTTTTCTGTACTCGCGTACTTTCAAAAAGTACGCGAGTATGTCAGTACTGGTATTTTTTCGGGAGGAAACGTAAACGTATTTACGCAGCACTCGAGTAACCGATTTATCGAGTAAACGTTAATAAGTTTTAACAACTATGCTTGGCACTATTTTCCAGGGTTGTTTAAAGTACCGAACTTTCTTCAAAGTATACGTAAACCTAAGTATTTTTTTTACTCACCCCCTGAGTACAGAAAACGTAAAGTGACTTCTTTAACTTGTACTCATGAGTAAATGTGAGTAAACATACTTTTCCCTCAGAAAACGTAAATGTGAGTACTTTTGAGAAATGTCGCCAAAATTTTCGCTTAAAATCACCAATTTTCATAACTTTTTACGCCGTTTTTGACTACCGTATTTCCTCGAAATACCCCCGGGGGGTTTATTGTTTCAGAGTGAGAATTTTGAGGGGGGGTTAAACGAGGGGGCGGGGTATTTCGAGGGGGGGGTTTATTATTTCGCCAGAAATTTTTTGAAAACCAAGTACTAAATTGTCGTCTGAAACGTACGCAGACGTCGAAAATGCAACAAAAATCGCCATTTATAAGACTCTAAAAGACTTGTATAAGTGTGTAGACGTATAATCACTGTTCTCACATAACAGAGTCATCGTTTTTAACGTGTGTTTTGCATTACCCAGATGACAAACCGCAGCCTTTGTCATTTACGTTCTCTATACACTAAATTTGGGGGGGGGGTATTTCGAGGGCGGGGTTTATAAGTTCATAGTGTCCATTTTGAGGGGGGGGGGGTATTTCGAGGGGGGGGGGTATTTCGAGGGGGGGTATTTCGAGGAAATATGGTATATATTTTATTCGGAACCCATTTTCGACTAGTTTCCCATATTTTTAGCATATTTTCTCCCTTTTTCCCTTCTATCCCTGTAACAATCTATATAAAAGACAATCTGAAATACGTTTTCTGTACTTGAGTACTTTCAAAAAGTATACGTAAAATCGAGTACCGGAACTTTATTCGGAGGAAACGTATTTACTCAGTACTCGAGTATACGTATTTATCGAGTAAAAGTAAATACGTTTTAACAACTATGCTATTTTCCTCTGGCGCCGTTGGCGGTTGGCGCTGCGGGTCGGAAAAGCGCCGTGGCGCTTTTGGAGTTTCGCGCCAAAGTCTTGGCGCCTTTTACATTACAATGGTTTCCTCATATGACTCAACATTCCGGTAAACTCAAATATGTTCAAAACAGGTCTATAAGCTTTGGAAATCTCAGTTTTCAACTAGTGTGTTTGAATTGGAGCCAATAAGTTCCCGTCGTGCGTATTTTCGTGCGAATTTTTTCACTTTTGCGTTCTCTATCACCATTGGAATTCTACCTACCCACATAACTAGCGCCAGGAGCCAGAAGCGTTTCCTAACCAGCGAAGTAAACACATTGCCGAGACAACAGACGACAGCAAAAAATCGGTATACGCACTCGTCCATGAAAATATTAACTAAAACTAATAAGTAAAATACGAATAAATAAGTACATTTACCTGATATACCGCCTACTTTCAGTTTTTTTTTTTTAATTTGGCTTCACGCACTTTTACTACTTTTACAATTCCGAGCGTTTACGTCTCACTGCGCTACGCAATTCGAGTAGGTGTAGGCAATCAATTCCATTCGTTTTCACTAGACCATTTGGGGACTTTCATTCCAAAAGTTAACATATCCAGATTTTTCGATTTTTCAAAATCGCATTTGAAAGTTTGGCGCTGGCCCGGCAACGCCATGTTTAAGCGACAAAGCTTGCCCTGCACTTTTCAGATATCTCGGACATTTGTCTACACATTTTGTATCCCTAAATTTTGTCGGCTGGTAAATATTTTGGGAGTTATGTCATATTTTGTAAACCACCCAAAATAAGGAGTAAATTTGAAAATTTGAACTTGAAATGTAAAAAACTTCCTAACGGTGCATCGCAGGCAAAACCAATTACACCACTGAGAAGCCCTTTTCGAGAAGTACACAAACCTTAATTTTCAGATCTATATTTATACCCGTACTCGATTTATAGAGCAAAATAAATTTGGAAATTCACGTATGCACATTTGGAAATGAAACTTTATTTTGTATGGGAAATCCGGCCGGCTCTTCGCGAGCGATCCGGAGCACGCGTGCACTTTTGGAAATGAAACTATTTTTTGGATATGTGCACTAATGAAATGAAACTCCGGTGGTCCGACATGGATATGTGCACTTACGAAACGAAAGTTCTGTTTTTCATAGGGGATCTGAGATGGATATGTGCACTTTCGATATGAAAATTGTGATTTTTCTGAAAAACGGTACCACTGTATCTCGGGAAATAAATGGACTTTAACACTGATTTTTTTACCAAAATGGGCAGAATTATACGTGGATGTCGAATCCACAGCTAACTCGATTTTTCTGGATTTGGCGCTTGTGAACTTTTGGAACGGAAGTCCCATTTTGTGCCCTACAAAATGGACCCTTTAAGACCCCACCCAATTCACGTGGCGAATCATGCACCGAAGAGTGATGGAATGTCGCCCGATTTTCTTGGCTCGGCATGACAAATCGTAAGTGTAATAAACGGCGACAATTACATCAAGCGCTTTCTCTTTGAATGGTGCCATGGTCATTTTTTACGCCCTTGCCGCTTGGCGCCGCTTTTCGTCGCCGCTTTCCATCAATACCCACTAGTATAGGTAGGTATCCGAATAACGTTTGAGTATTTTTATCTATCCCAAATGCGAAGCTGGTCAGCGCTGGCGCCATTTGAGGGCGCCAAAGGGCGCCGCGCCATGGCCTTTTAACAAAAAATTTACAATAAAATTTACAAAAATGATTGATGAGAGAATACAAAAGAATGTTAACGTATGGCAGCGACAGCAGATATTTACATGACATATACGCAGTGTATAAACACCTTTTTGTTGTTGTTGGACTGGTCAATACGTGGATTAAAGTCGGCAGACGTATCGCCCTACAAACATTTGCGTCAGTCTCTCCAGTGGAGAGTGCATGTCGTCATTATTGTGACGCAATATTTTAATGATTGGAATGGATCGGGTCACGTATGAAAACTTGGCTCTTATCCTAGTTTCCAGTTGCGTATTATACAAATGCGACTGAAAAGTCAAAGTTAGCTAAAAATCGTTAAAAGTTGCTCCACTTTGCCAATTTCCACCTTTATAATCGCTATTTTTGTTTATATACATGGTTATATAGTTAGTGTTAGCTTTTTTTATTCACATTTATAGCGGATTTCGCAATTTTGGCTGGCTGCCAAGTTCTCATATGGGGACTCTTCCATTGGAACGGAGCCAACGAATGAAAAATTAACAAAAACGGTAAAAGGGTCATTAAAACAGTCAAATTTTTTCACTTCCAATGGACAACGTTGAAACGAAACGTTGAAACGGGCGGCGTGCCGTGCACGCACGGACACGGCGAAGCGTCCATTTCTCTTTTAATATTCTTTTCTTTTTCAATTCCGAGCGTCCGGGTGGGACCCAAGTTTTGTGTTCGCTCTATTCACGAGCGAATACTAACTCTCCGATTTTGTAGGGTTAAATGTCCGCCGACTTTACATGAGTTGGCAGAATGCATTCATACGAATACGATGAATTCAGTCGAAGTTTCTGAAGAAAAAATAACTCCGTCCCTTGAATAACTCCTCCCCCTTGAATAAGTCCCCCCTTAAAAACACCGACGAAAAAATAACTCCCCTGGGGTCTTATTCAAGGATATATGGTACTTACTGAATCTGAACCCAGTGCGGTGCTCGTGGTGCGGCGTCTGATCGCCGTGGGGTACTTCAGCCAAATGTGCTTACGTTTTTTACAGCTTATGTTTATCTGTGGCGGATCACGAAGGCACAGTTGTTACATAACGTGTTCCTAGTTTCGTCTTGGAACTTTTGCATGTACCGTATTTACTTGAATGATTCCCTTTTTTAATAATTCTCCCTTGAATAACCCCCCCTGTCAGACGAGTGAGGAAAAAAGTATCTGTCACTCGAATAATTCCCCCTTTAGGAATATGATAAATCTATTGTGTATTTAACATCTGAGCAAGAATGACATGTACCTGGTCGAATCATTCGACTCGAATGATGTGTATGAATTCTATTTTTTAATTTTTACAATGATTCTTTTTATTTGAAAAAATCATGACTTTATCATTGAGCGCTATTGCTCACAAGTCACAATCTTTCCAATTAAAATTCTGGTCAATGTTACCTCTGTCTGAGCTACGTAATTACGTGGGTAAACAACTGAACGCAATTATATGGGTGAATCTACTCTAACAAACAGTCAACTCTAACATCATGTGAAATCTTACATACCGCAATAGCAATCTAACATAATGTGGAATCTAACATGCCAAAATGTGAAACTGAAACTGACCGAAACAGACCTGAAACTACAGCGCCATAATGTTAGAGTTTGACAATAATAACAGATCACACTCCAATAACTAAGAAAATCTCCGCCGCTGAAATTTCCGCACACCTATCATCATTACTTAGAGAAAAGTGCAACAGAAATAGTGCACATAGCTACACGAGCTGGGTGCAGCGCGCGCAGTCAGCTCAACATAAGTGCTTATGATCAGGCGCTGTGCCGTGCACATCCGCCCATCTGCTTCCTGTCATTTTCCATGATAGCGCCGCCGGTGCTCGAATCATGCGAAGCTCGAATTAGACTGACTCGAGCAAATCCCAGGGCCTGGAAATTTTACTGTAAAATGGCAAATGTCGTGCAAAGTGTCAAAAGTTATGGAAAATGCCTTGGAAAATCGCAAACTAGTTTGCCATTTTCATGCATTACATTTGACATTTTACAGGGCATTTTACACGACTTTTGACACATGGCATGGCATTTGACATTTTACACGATTTTTGACACTTTGCATGACATTCGACATTTTACAGGGCACTTTACACGGCCTGGAACTGCCCCCAGAAGATCTATCCAAGTATCGTCCATCCACTCAAATCAACTCTCAGTATCAGTCTCGTTTGCCAACAACCCACGAAAATGTCATCGAGCAAAGTGAAGGGCGGCACGTCGGACTTCGGCGGCCCGAATGTGCGCAGCAAAAGCGTCGGTTCGCTGGGCCACCCGCTAGCGAGTATACCCGCCATTAGGGTGGAGCAACAACTAAAGGGTGGTCCAATTGGTGACGCGAACAAATCTCGCAAACTTGCTAAGATGACCTGTGATTTTGGAGGGAAACCCGTGCATCAGGAGAAACACAAAGGTAACGGATAGTGATAGTTTCATGAAAGTTGTTGGGTTTATTCATGGTCGCGGAAATTAGAAAGATCATCACGTGGGCACTTAGTAATGATTGCCATGAGCCAACGGAACTAAAAAATTCTTGATCGCATGATAAGCTGCCATCGAATCGGGGTGAAAAGGGCTCATTTCCCATTTATGAAGGTATACGCTGTAGGTAAACCTCAGTAATCAGTAAGCACATATTTACAACACAAGCAAAATACACTAAACTATAGATTTTCATCCAAACAAAGGAATCGACTACATTCGCACGATGGCATCATTATCATCTTCATCTGGACGGCGGCAATCCGTCACCGGCACTATGTCTTCGGGCTTGAGTTCGAAAGATTCCAGTGGTAGCGAGGTTTTCTATGACGTCACCACTTTTGACGCGATCAGCGATCAACTGTGCAGGTGCGAGATTATGGCTTAAACACGCTTGATTTTTTAGGAAAGGGCAAGAAAATATATTTACTTGTTTGTTGAGTCGACGCCTTTGTTGTCCTTGTCCACTTGTCTACACTTGTCAACTTCAGCAATTGAACATGGCATCTGTAACATAAATATCGCATTGCATTTACATCCATAAAGCAAAATTTCAGCATTTTTTTCTCTCCTTTTTTAGAGTATTTTTTGTTTGAGTAGGTACTTTATTCGGAAGTTGACCAACGCTTTGTAAAAAATGTCAGGCGGCCAGTGCTAACTTTGTGTATTTAATTTTCACATAAATGCCGCCGTAGATTATCCATCTCCTAAAATCTAAGCTTTGTAAATGGTGAAAGCAACATAACAGGAGAGAATTCAGAAAACATAGCATAACATTCAACTACAGTGACTTTACACCATGCGCGCGTGTTTCACGTTGGAAGCGAGCCAATGATGTTGAATGCATGATATTTTCAGGAAAAAAAAAAGAAAAATAGTGTTAAAACGTTTTACGTTTTACGGTTTCCAACGTGAGACATAAGTAACCGCGCGTGCAGAGTGTCTTGTCACCGCAGTATACCTATTACAGGGCGTGTTCACTGGGCGCGGTGCGCTTGGTGCGCACTTTGCTCGAGGGTGGATACAACGCGAACTCCACGAACATGGACGGGCAGAATGGGCTGCACGCGGTCGTCATCAGCGGGCTGCACTACGACAAGTCGCGCAAGGACGTGATGGGCGACGACCACAGCCAGATCTGCGACATGCTCATCGGGCACGGCGCCCACGTCAACGGCAAGGACCGATTCGGCAAGACGCCCTTGCTGTACGCCGTAGCGCTGCACAGGTAGCATTCTCTCTTTCATTTAGCTGCAGCGAAATACAATTGTCTAAAAGTATCCTGAGGTATTTTCAGCTACCGCATTTCCTCGAAATACCCCCACGGGGTTTACTTTTTCAGGGTGTATATTTTGCGTGGCGGGAGCAAATCGAGGGCGGTTTATTATTTCGCCAGAAAATTTCACTGAAGGTCGTAGTAAAGAATAGCTATATACATAACCAAAACTGATTATATGTAACCAAATATGTAAGATATATTTTTGACATAGGTATTATCGTAGATCGTTACACTAACAAGTCTGTGTATAGCTGCGATGTAAACTCGCAGCAATAAATACACCATGTTCATGACGTAACCTATTCCAGACGGGGGTATTTCCAGGGTTTTTTTTCCTCCGCTCGCTCAGACCCGGGGATATTTCGGATATTCGCTAGAAATACGGTACACATTTACTTCGCATTTCTTTCAGCAACGATCTATTTGTTCAATTGCCATTTCATGTGTATAATTTTGATTTACAGCGAAGCTGAAATAAGCCGAAATAAGCTGAAATACAATTAAACCGTTACCAACGCAGGCCCGCCGCTGTGATAGCCTACCTTCTAGCCCAAAATGCTGACATTTTCGCCGAGGACAATCTCGGTTTCACCCCGTTAATTTATGCCTATAACACAAACGACCAGTCCATAATAAACCTATTCAGAGAGGGTTGTCAAAAAGTTGGCAGGGAAATGGTCGTTTTGGCAACTCCGTTGAATGCGAACTTCCTCAGTTATCTGAAAATACAGAAACTAGTGGGCGCTGACAAGCAAAGCGTGGCACTGCCTAATTCAGCTGGGGCAGAAATGGGAAATGGTCAGTCATGGTGGGCGTTTCTTTTACGAATCAGTAACTGTTCGAGAATGACGAGTGTCATATAATCACTCCCGATATTTTTGGACGATTTAAAAAAAAAAACATTTTCATTTAGCTAGATACATCGGTTTGTAGCACTGTTTTTTCTACACCAGAAAGTAGCAAAAATTATTTGCAGGCGCCTGCCCGCGAAGTGCCAGGTCTGCGTCGACACACCGATTTTCTACCGTAAACAGCAGTATGAGAGGACCATCCTCGGTTAGGTTTCAAAATCGTTTTTCTTTGAGAATAGTACAGGGTGCGGCAATTTAGACGTACGCTTGAGATTTTTTATAACTTGTCACTGGGTTGTCGGATTCATGTAATATTTGAGGTCAACATTAACAATTCAATAGGAAAGGATCCCTTAAAATATGGCTGCGATAGCTGTACTCCTTCACAAGTTATTCACGCAAACGCGTAATTGTCACTTTACCACCACCTTGTAATAGGATTCAAATGGAATTGACTTTTCTGGGCCGGAATTGGGATCGGGATTGTTGTTTTTCTGTTTTTGTTTTCTGTTTCTTGTCTCGCAGCCGCGTGCCTCAAGCTCTCATGCGTGCACGCCCGCCACAAATCCGCAATGCCCATAAAGAAATCGGGGGCACTTGCGTAATTGGTCGTAAGGCTAGGTGGTGGAAAAGTGACAATTACGCATTTGCGTGAATAACTTGTGAATGAGTGGAGCTATCGCAGCCATATTGTCAGGGATTCTTTCCTATTTAGTTGTTAATGTTGACCTAAAATTTGACGTTAATCCGAACACCCAGTGACAAGTTATTCGAAATCTAGGGCGTACGTCTAAATTGCCGCACCCTGTAACTTAAAACCCAAATTTGCAATGTAATGAGTACCTAGTCACTTTGAACAGTATGAGTATGAGAACAGTACAGAACAGTATGAGAACAGTATGAGAGGACTATACTCGGTTACATTTCAAAACCTTTTTCTTTGTTTAAGAATAGTCACTTTGAATCCAAATTTGCTAATTGCAATTAGGTAAACTGGACAGACAGGGGCCAGTTCCGCAAGTGGAAAAGTTAAGAGTTGAGTCAAATGACAAATGACAAGTTATGAGTAATATGTAAGAGTTAAGAATTGAGTAAAATGACAAATGATTTTACTCAACTCTTAACTTTTAACTTTACTCTGAACTTATCATATATCATTTTACTCAACTCTTAACTCTTTACTCTTAACTTTTCCACTTGCGGAACCTTCACCAGATCACCTTACAATGAATGTTACCATATTTTGATGAATAAGGTCACATGAAAAACTGCACCAAATTCACACAACGTAAAAATATTGTTTATTCATTTATTCAGGTGGGACATGGTAGATTTCATTGTAAAGTGTACTAATGTCGCTGGCCGGAGCTGTAGTGCTAAAAAAATATAGCGGTATGTGCAATGTAAATGGCCGGCATGAAGTAATCGCATGTGTATAAATACAATGATGCGTAGTGTTACTCGTGAGCAAGCTTTAAATTGGGATGGGAACCAGTTGAAATTAGGTCGAACGCTAGCTGCATTACTGTATTTCAGAATCCCAGATGTATTCCAATACCCAGCAGAAGCCCTCTCAGGCCCGAGTGACCGCGCTAGCCAGTCTTCACCGAGCTGGCAACCAAAGCACATCACTAGGTGACAAATTGATCAATCGAGTGGACACCATCAAAAGGAGACTGTCCACCAGCGTGGCCACGCCGTGCAGCACCGACTTCCACAGAACACCTGCTAGTGCGAGTAAAATGAGTAGCTCGAAGAATAGGAATAAAAAGGTGGTTTTTTACTTGAGTTGAGAGGGAAATGTGCACAGTGGCCCGTGCAAAATACGCGCATTTTTTCGAGTACAGGCTCAAAATGAGAAAATTTCCGAAGATGATCATCTGGCTCCAAGCGAACCACAGAGCAGGAGACATTCATACCAGGTTCAGAAAATTTTTCTCGCACTCGCATGTTTAAATATTTAATCTCGATAATCTAAAGTTGAATTTTTTTCTCGATAAAACGTTGCAGATGCAATTGCCAACAACTTCGGAGGAGACTTCGGAAATGAAACCATAGACCACAAAAAGCAGATCATACTGACCTATCTTGATTTATGATCGATTGATGTAAATACCTAACTAAAATACCTATTTATAAGATACCGTATTTGCTTGAATCCCCTAATAAATTGGCCCGAACTATTCAAGGGGGATTATTCAAAGGGGGGATTATTTTTTCGTCACAATTTTCAAGCATGTTTCTATCAGCTCACTTCACGAAATATGCTTTATTAACAAAACACGTGCTTTTGCTCACAGCAATCAATCGGGCACAACTCAACTTATCATATGCATGCATATTGTAGGGAGATTACTCGAGGGAAAATTATTTTTTTCTGGCTCGTTTAACATGGGAGGATTTTTCACGAGGGGGTATAAATCAAGCAAATGCGGTATAAATAGCTGCATTGGCGGCACAGTCTGGATGTCAACTGATTTCGGTGTCAACTCGATTTTAGTTGTTGCAGAACAAGTGCGCATGCGGTTATGTCGAAATGGGAGAGTCCATTTGAACATAGCATTGGTTCGCAACTCATCAACTAAAATCTTAACGGAAACCAGTCGCAGTTGACCCAGTTGACATCCGACGAAACCCGCAATATTGTGCCTGCGCACACTAGTTTTCACACGAAATTTCGAAAACACTCAAATCAGCTTAGAACGCAATTGAGTTTTCTACAATGATGTGGCCGTCAACTACAGTTGACAGAGATTAAAAATGACTCATTTTGGAAAACTCAAACACGTTCAAAGCTCATTTGTGAGTTTTCGAAATTTCGTGTGAAAACTAGTGTGCGCAGGGCCATTGGTTCCGTTTCGACAATGCCACATGGGCATTTTAAAATTGTCCTGATACCTTAACATCGAGTTGTAAAATCGAGTTGACACCGAGACCAGTTGACATCCAGTGTGTGTGGCGCCATTGATGCTAACATAAGTGCCCTTGCGCCACCAGGAACCACTGCAGCGTATTCGTCGTATGTTCTGACAGTGCGTAGGTATATCAAAGAATAACACTATTGTAACATTGTTTTTACATCAATGGGAGTTCGTGTTCTACAGTTTGTCGCGGCGCTGCGAGCGGCGCGCACAGGATTTCACGTCAGAAATGTACCGCATATTCCTGAAAACCAAGGCAATCTAATAAATAAAACTTTATCTTCTCTTCAACCGATACTTCTATGACAAAAGGTTCACTTTTTTTCTGCGCCACTCTGTGATACGACATACGCAACGTGGCCGAAATCTATTTCGCAACTTATTTATAAAAATAAAAAAGACGCCTGGATATTTGTTATTCGTTGTTGACGTTGATTTTTAGTTAACGTTTCACTCTGTTGCTGTGCTAACCAAATTCACGAAATCGTGTCCGGATTGCCCCAGCGATGGCTTGGCTCAGTCCTATTTGCTTGCTACTCACGTTGGCTGTGTTGTTCGCGGCCGACACGCTCGCCGTCAAGGACACTTGCGAAGGTTAGCTTTCTGAGTTGAATTAGGGAAGGGGCTGGGGGTATATATTTACTTATGTTAAGTTATTTTTCACATATTTTTTAGCGATTTCCCCCTTTCTTCCCTCTACAACTTGGATAGGCCTATATATTGGACCACCGCAACCCCCCAAGCCCCCCCTAAAACTTTTTTCAGCCGTGTAACCCTACGGATGAGCGATTTGCTATCTATCTGACCCCAGGAGAGTCAAAATCTAGGATACCCCTGTTTTGGAGTGAAATATTCAACCACTTTATCCGTTTTATCCCAGTCAATCGCTCAAATTTTGCCAATTTTATCACATTCAGTGTGCATCGCCGTTCTGCAACGAGCTGTGGACGATATGGCGCCGGAGGATAGTTCGAATCCGGATAAAATCAGCGAGAAGATACGCGAGGTCTGCGGCGGGACCAAATCCAAGGAGAATAAATTTGTCAGTTTTTCGCCAACAGTTTGTGTTCCAGGGGTAGAAAAGGGGGGTTGGGTGGGAGCGATTTTTGAGAAACACGACCCCAATTTTCTCTCAAAATCCCAATTTTCGCTCAAAATCGCTATTTTTCATACCTATTGCCAGGGACGTATCCAGGATTTTTGAGCGGGGGGGGGGGGGTGCTTGTTTACGGAGGCCGGCGAGCGCCCCCCCTAAAATTTTACGTACAGAGTGGCGGAATGGCGCCATGGCGCTGGCACCACTAGTAGGCGCAACGCCATGGCGCCATTGGCGTTGGCGCCAGCGCCATGGAACGCTGTATATGTATGTAAATATACATACAAATACAGCAAACAGCACACAATTGAGTATATTTAAATTGATTTCGGCCACAGGGAGCAAATCTGCCGATAATACATGATGTCTGGCGAAAATTTTTTACGCTGATGTTGAAAAAGTGCCATTTTCCGGCCACTTTCTGGTCTCACCCCGGGAGGGGGGGGCTGCAGCCCCCCCCGCCCCCCCTGGATACGGCACTGCCTATTGCTATTGCTTATACACCCATTTTTCACCTACTTTTAGCGATTTTTCTCCCTTTTCTTCCTTGTATGCCTATATATTGAACCCACGCGAACCCCCCCCAACCCCCCCAGGAAATTTTTCAGCTATCTATCTCTCCGGAGGAGCGATTTGCTATCTATCCAACCCCCGTAGAGTCGAACTCTAGAAGACCCCTGTTGTGTTCTTAGTGCGTGGGCGGTTGCGAGGTGTAACGTGATTCAATGTGTGGCTTAGCTTTCTGCCGCAGTGTTAAGCACGTCGTAACTGGGTTGGCACAATGCCAAATAGCGTGATAGCTATTCGTGCCCCAATGGTTTTTCTTTGTATGGTTTTCGGTTGTTTTCGAGTGGTCGGTATGATAGGAAACTACGGATCTGTGGTATTCATTGCGTTAAAGTAAATTAAAAATTGTGAATGTTGGCTTGTACTTGGCTTGGCGTGTAACGGCGGTTTATTAAAGCATGTGGGTTCCCACCATGTCGTAAAAATGATCGCGACGATCGCGATCGTTTTTTAACCATCAGCTATTTCGCAGTGTTTCTTTATCGGCGCGCTGCCCGAGTCTGCGACGTCGATCATGAACGAGGTGTCGAAGCCGTTGTCCTGGTCCATGCCGCCCGCCAAAGTGTGCGACAAGCTCCGGTCTAAGGACAGCCAGATTTGCGAGTTGAAATACGGTTAGACCGGGTGGAATTTTGTGGAGGACTTCGGAATAAACTTCGGTCATCAATTTTATGACCCAAAAATGAAGGAGTAAGCTTTTTACGAAATTGGTGGAGATTTACATCATTCAATCGTGTTATTTTCTATGCGTGACTAGGGTTGAAAAAAAAAACGTTTTTTTTTACTCGATGTTTTATTTAAAAAAACGTTTTTAAAAAACAACAACGTTTTTTTGAATAAAAAACGTTTTTTAAAGCTCCCAGATATGACCTTGTGTCAACATATATGGGTATATCAGACAGTGGCAATACTCTGTGATGTTATATATGACCATATAATGTGTGTGGAGCCATGGGATAGCATTATAAGTGGTGATTTGTGTCAAAAATATCCATTTTTCTTCGACATATCGTTCGTATATCGCCTTATAGTCGAATGTTCGTGACTTCAGGTAAAGTTTGGCACGGAATAGTGATCAAACAAGGTTATAAAAGGAGGTTGTTACTTTGGGAGTGAAGTTACACACTGTGGAGGTACATGGAAGCACATTACCTCAATATTATATACTACAGCAACATATGGCGGCTTATTAACCCATGGTAGCACATAGAAATGGATACTTTGATACTAAAAATGCCACAAAACCAATGAAAACAACCACCGATGTCAATTTGTGTGTGAAATTAAGCGCAAGCCGCCATGTCGACAAAAAATGAACATTTTTGCCACAAATCACCACTTATAATGCTATCTCATGGCTCCACAGCCATTATATGGTCATATGTAACATCACAGGGTATTATCACTTGTCTGATATACCTATATAGATTGACCCAGGGCCATATCTTGGAGCTTTTAAAAAAACGTTTAAAATAAAAAAAACAACGTTTTTTTTATATAAAAAACATGGCGTTAAAAAACGTTTTTTGCAACCCTAGTCTACATGCGTAATAAGCTTGACCCACTTGAAAGTACCCTTCTCGAAAATATTCGTCTTACCTGTCACATGACCGTATCAAAACAACTCACGCAGACAAGCAAATCGACTGGAAAACGGTCGATCTGAACAAGCTGCGCGTGAAGGAACTCAAGAAGATTCTCGACGAATGGAACGAAGTGTGCAAGGCGTGCACTGAGAAGTCAGAGTTCGTCAAAAGAATACAGGAGCTCATGCCAAAGTACGTCAAGAAGTCGGAACTGTGAATCGACTAGGTTAATTAGATTGTTTGTTTTTTATGTGTGTTTTGGCGGGCCACACACTGGTTGACCTTGGTGTCAACTGGTCTGTGTCAACTCAGATTTCGGCTTCGCGTGTAATACAATCGTGATATGTATTTTTTACTATTGCTGCGTGTGCATTTGGTAACCGCTCTGCGACGTGAAACCGAAATCTGAGTTGACACAGACCAGTTGACGCACATGTGTCAACTAGTGTATGGGTCACCTTTGTGGATCTGCCCTGACAGCATACAACCATGTCATACAAATGTCAAATCAAATCTTCGAAAGATGAAAGTACAGCATTGTGAGTGCTGCATCATCGAGTGTGCAAACTCTGTTTCCATGTAAAAAGCCACGTTTTTCTTGTGCGGCGTCGTCGTTCGCGCTGTCAAGCGTTCTGTGGAAATTACGCTTTTACGCAATGACAATTTCGCAGACATTGTTTTGCAAACGTAAAAGCTTGCGTACGCACGGAACTTGACCGAACTTTAATTGTGGGCAGATCTTCAAAGCAAAGTGTAGTAGCTTTTCGTGTCTTGATCTGCATTGTGTCGGGTGTTTTAAGTTGACTTTTTCCAATTGATTTTGTTCTTTTGGTGCCCCCTGTGTATGTAGTCATTATGAGCTGTGTTTTTGATAAATTTTCGTTGTAAAATCGTAGTTTGACGTTTGTCGTGTGTATTTAGGATGTTTTTGTGATAACTTCGAATTTCAATGGCTTACTGGTATAATCATAATGAAGCATTTTGTTGATATTGGTTAAAAAAGAATGTCATCTTCGATTTCTATTCTGGCCACGTTGTAATTCTGACCAAAATTGAAAATCATCATGCCGTTTCTGTGTGGTGCGCATTTTTGCGCTTTTATTGAAGGCAGCACTCACGAAGCCACATGTACTCCGCGTCCACTAAGCAACTGACTGAAGTCTATTATACACCTAAACTCTTCACACATCTAGACCAGGCACATATCTAAGCCCACCTCACATCTAAAACCCCCATATATGTGTGATGGGCTTATGTGTGATGGATATATGTGTGATGGGTAGAATTAGATGTTTGATGGGTCTAGATGTGTGCTGGCACAAGGTCACTGACAAGGGTACTCAGCCAATTGCAAGTACATATATCTGACGGCACCCGCTTAACGTAGACATCACAAATTCTTGACGGTACCGACACTTTTCAAAGTGTCCGCATCGTGGTAGCTGGGCGGCGGCAAGGGCATCTGGCCGGACATCAACGCGTCGTCGGTCACGTTCACCTGCGGCAGGTCGTTCTGGCCCTGCTGTTCCAGGTGGATGTCGTAGTAGCCTCTGGTGGGCGAGTAGCGAGCAGTTGTTCGTTGATTTCGCTGGTGGGGGGGGGGGGGGTTGGATTAGGTCGTTTGTGTGCAAAGAGTGGTTGTGATCATAACAGAACGATTGTTACAATGTAACAGAACTTCTCATTCGTACTTCTTCTAATATGACAGAGCGGCATACATCCAATAGAACAGCAGGTTTTGATACTTGCACACACGAAAAAATAAAACTGCAGCCTCTAATAGAAAAAGCACCTCCGATAGAACCGCAGTCAGATATTACCTTGTACGACTGTCAAACACATAAATACACGCAAATGAATGGCTAGAAACTATTAAGAAGCTCCATTTGTTTCCATATTATGTTTTGGTTGAGTCGACGCTGATATTAAAATTCTGCTCAAGTTTTATCGAAAACTATGTTCAAATGAATTATAGAACGGCAGCCTCCAATAGAGTGGCCGGTAAAAAGTCTAAAACTTAAAACGGCTCTGTTATATTCGAAGAAATACGGTTCGTGTGCCGTGTGGACATTTTCCGAATGCCCTTTATTTCATCTTAAGCTATGTCCTGTCAAGTAGGAAATCTGTAACAGTTTTTAATTTGCTGAAAATCGTTTGCAGAGCTTGGAACCGAATGAAATGACGCACGGCTTGACATTACTTTTTGCAATTTACATGAACATCTACTGAAAATTTTGGCTAGAATTGGCCACACGGCAGAACTCTTGACCAGGGTCCAGTCCCACCGCTGGCAGACTGCAAAATGTCAGATAAATTCGTAAAGTGTGATAAAAAATGTAAAATCCCCGGTAAAATTATCTTTCGATATGTACGGGTAATGCCAAAGCAACAAGCGCCGTCGTGCTCCTGGGTTTTAGAGCTTGGCGCTATTTTCCACTGGCGCAATTTGCGTTGGGCGCTTTTGTTGCACTGCAGCAATTGGCGCCTGGCGCCGCGTTGCACTGCAGCAATTGGCGCTTGGCGCCGCGCTGCACTGCAGCAATTGGCGCTTGGCGCCGCGTAGCGCTGCAGCAATTGGCGCGTGGCGCCGCGTTGCACTGCAGCAATTGGCGCTTGGCGCCGCGCTGCACTGCAGCAATTGGCGCTTGGCGCCGCGTTGCACTGCAGCAATTGGCGCTTGGCGCCGCGTTGCACTGCAGCAATTTGCGCTTGGCGCCGCGTTGCACTGCAGCAATTGGCGCTTGGCACCGCGTTGCGCTGCAGCAATTGGCGCTTGGCGCCGCGTTGCACTGCAGCAATTGGCGCTTGGCGCCGCGTTGCACTGCAGCAATTGGCGCTTGGCGCCGCGCTGCGCTGCAGCAATTGGCGCTTGGCACCGCGTTGCGCTGCAGCAATTGGCGCTTGGCGCCGCGTTGCGCTGCAGCAATTGGCGCTTGGCACCGCGTTGCGCTGCAGCAATTGGCGCTTGGCGCCGCGTTGCACTGCAGCAATTGGCGCTTGACGCCGCGTTGCGCTGCAGCAATTGGCGCTTGGCGCCGGGTTGCACTGCAGCAATTGGCGCTTGGCGCCGCGCTGCACTGCAGCAATTGGCGCTTGGCACCGCGTTGCGCTGCAGCAATTGGCGCTTGGCGCCGCGTTGCACTGCAGCAATTGGCGCTTGGCGCCGCGTTGCGCTGCAGCAATTGGCGCTTGGCGCCGCGTTGCACTGCAGCAATTGGCGCCGCGTTGCGCTGCAGCAATTGGCGCTTGGCGCCGCGTTGCGCTGCAGCAATTGGTGGTATGCGATGAAGTTGGAAAAGCGCCACGGGGACTTGACGCCAAAGTCCTGGCGCTTTTTACTTAGCTAGTACCGACTATCGGGGATTTTACAATTTACATTGTTTAAAAAATTTAGTAAATCGACACGATGCAGTGCATGGCGTGAGACTGACCCCACGAGCTCGATTACCGCATGGCGACAATTAGAATTTTTTGAACTAACAGTGATTTTGCCAATGACTTGGTAGCGCGTCGACGTGCTGTTCCACTGGTGGCACACAAACACCGAAGAAATCACGTAGCAAACACCTGCGATGGAGTGAGACGTGCAACTGGACATCTTGAAACCACAGTTGTTAAAATTACTGAATATTTTTCAAAGTATATGTAGGTATATGTAAAATACCTTGTAAATGAGTACGGAAAATTTTAAATATTGTTTTACTCGTATTCGTGAGTAAATACACGTTAGTAAGATACTTTTTCATGGAAAATGTTTATATCGAGTGCTTTTCTTCGTAGAATACCGTAATAATTTCCTCGAAATTCCCCCCTCTCGTAATACCCCTCTCAAATAGGCACTATGAATTTATAACTCTCCCTCGAAATAGCCCCCCCCCAAATTGAGTGTATAAGGAACGTAAACGACAAAAGCCGGTAAATCCAAATTGAGTGTCATCCGGCCATCCGGGCAATGCAGAATACACGTGAAAACAATTACTGTATTATGTTAAGCCTTAAGTATAGAGTCTTCTTATACATGGCGGTTTTTGTTGCATTTTTCGACGTCTGAGTACGTTTCAAGCGACAATTTAGTACCGGATTTCAAAAAATTTCCTGCGAAATAATAACCCCCCCACCCTCGAAATACCCCCCCACATTTAACCCCCTCAAAATTTCCACTCTGAAAAAATAACCCCCCCGCGGGTTATTCGAGGAAATACGGTATGAAAATGTGGGTCTTTTACATGTAAAATGTAAAAGCAGCTACTTTTACATGTGAATGCATTTTTTACACTGGATTTTACATTTTTTACACAGGGGTGGGAATTTTCAGTTACCGCTGGAAAACGCGATAGCTTGAGCTACGGTTGAGCTATCACAGTGAAATTTTAACACAGTAGAGTAGACTCCATAGGACACCTATTCTGAAGTTTGCAACCCAAACGACCACATTTTGGGTGAGTTGTGGAACACACAGTTTTTAGTGTAATTTTGTGACTTGACCCCCCTTATCTCGGGACTGGGGGACAGTTCGAGAAAAAAAGAATTCGGTTGTAGCCCCGACCCCAAACCCCAACATACGCAAAGGGCATCAAAATTGGCCAATGTATGACAAAATGGGACGACACCAAAAACCGGTGACACCCCCCCCCCTAAAATGCCACCCTCGATTTATCCTATGGGTGACGCCAAGTCACAAAATTACACTAAAAACTGTGTGTTCCACAACTCACCCAAAATGTGGCCCAAATGGGAGTTGCAAACTTCAGAATACGTGTCCTATGGAGTCTACTCTATTGTGTTAAAACTGCACTGTGATAGCTCAACCGTAGCTCAAGCTATCGCGTTTTTCCAGCGGTAACTGAAAATGCCCACCCCTGTATAACACATGTCATTTTTAATGATTATTTAGTAATTTGTATAAGAAAATCATGACTTCTTCAAGGTTTCTTTATTTTAGCAACAAAAATTGTAATTTGAAGTTACTCAAATACATTTTCTGTACACATGTACTTTTCAAAAGCACGCGTACAGGTGAGTACAGGTACTTTTTGAAGGTATTTACCACGTACTTGAGTATATGTATTTTTGAGTACCTAACTGTAAATACATTTAAACAACTGTGCTTGAAACGCAATTGAGGGTTATTTTCACCAACCAAGTGCAACGGCCACCAGCAGAATGATCACAGAAACTGCGTTGTCCACCGCTGACCGCTCATCGTTTTTTGCCAGTTTTATCATCCAGGTGGCGCAATTAATCACCGTGACCAGGAAAGCCACTGCGCTGATTATGGCCATTATGAGCCAGATGACTGACATGCCGCGCCACCTGCGTCGTTATATGCATGTTATTGAAAATTTAAAAATTGAACTATGCTCCATTATTCTGAGTTTGTCGACGATCTTCAAAACGTGTGTGTGTATACCTAATATGTAGCTCGTGTAAAAAGCAGAGTTGTGAAAGTGTATTTACACTTACCCGAAATACCCGGGTAAATGGGTATTTATATTTACCCTTACACTTACACTTTCATAAAATACCCGTACACTTTTTTTACACTTTCCTGGGCAAAATACCCGGATACAGAAAGTGTATTTTTTCTTTCAGATGGCCCTGTTTTAAGCATTTGAGGAAGCATAAAACAGGGTCATGTACAAAAAAAACTGCACAGTGCACACATGCAGTTATGCATTGAATGTAGAAAATATGGCAAATGTACAAACGTGCACCAGCTCCAACCTTTGATCAATACTCATGGTATTCTACAGTTTCATCATACTTTGTAAAGAGGACAAGATCAATTTTACCTGCTGGACACTGGCTTTTGCATTGACATTATTGCTGTATGTCCATTCTTGTATATCAACAGTGTGTATCACATAGCTTAATCAGTAAAATATCAAAACTGAAAACGTGCCATTATTACGAAACTTCATACCACTAAATTTGTTACAGTCTAAAATGTTTCATACGGCTCTTCATACAGCAGTAAAATGTGAAATAATGCATGAAAATGATAAAGTGTTTTCTGATGCTCAACAGTGAGAGCTCTTTCTAAAAATTTTTTTACACTTACACTTTTTTTTACACTTTCCTAGGTATTTTAAAAATACCTTACGCTTACAGTATCCATACTCAAAATTTGGAAAGTGTATTTACACTTACACTTACACTTTCCAAAAATACCGGTATTTTAACAACTCTGGTAAAAAGAACTTATTCAATTTTGGGGCTACCACAACGGTTACCTACTTCTGCATGTCCTTGGAAATGTGTGTGGTGCTAAAAAATAGATAATTATAGGAAATCTTATTTACTAGAAGTAGGTAATATCACTCTGGAAAAAAGGACAAAATATAAATAAAGATAAATTTTAGATTTTCTTAAGATTTTTTGACATTTTTTAAAAATCTCGGAAAATCCCTCGAATAGAAAATCTCACTAAAAAATCATGGTAAAATAGAAATATTGTAATTAGAAGGCTAGATGTGTGCTCGATTTAGTGTGCGCACTAACCGGATTCTGTGCAGAGCGCCCAGTCCGACGGCGCCGGTGAACACGCCCACCATTGCCGCCACCACGTTCATGTCGCACATGCCTCTGCGTGTGAAACCAATTTTCTGCTGTCTGCTTGTCTATTTTATACAGGTTCTTGTTCAATGTTCAAGTCTTGCCGCGTCCAAATTTAGTTGACGAGCATTTGATCAAAAGCAATCAAGTATATTCGGCGGACATCACACTTAGTATGGAAACCTACCGTAACCCATCTGAATAATGGAACGAAAATTATGAAGTTTTTTCATCAGAATTATTCTTTTTTATTATAGAAAATTGATTACAGAATCTATCACAATTTTATTCATCAAATTATGGTAGGATTGTGTACATACATTGCGGTCCGCCGAGTATAACAACATTCAGTATTTTACCTGATATATGTCTTCAAAAATGTCAAGAAATGCAAACTGATCACGAAAAAACTTCAGATCCGTAAATGACAGGTAAACTCTAGGTGATACCTAAATACGAAACAAAACTAAAAAGAATTTTCACATCACTTTACAACTAAAAAACCCCAACAGAACACTCGCCTCACTCGCCACAAAAACAACCACACACCTATAAGCGGGGTCGCCCTCGTAACCAGGACACACGGTGCCGTGCACCATGAACATCACGCTGAGGCCGACCTCGACCTTGCACAGCCACGCCAGGATGCTGAGCAGTTCGGACGGCTGCAGCCCCCTGGACGACACGATCGCGTAAGCCGTCCCGTCTGGAGAGCGGACGAATTTACCCCCTCCTAAGGGGTCCACTAGGTGAGAGTCCAGGTGGTTCATAATTGGTGGGGGATTATTTTAGTGGGCGATTTTAGGCTGCGCTATTTTCGTGATAGGGCCCAGAGCTGTAGGGTGGGGATTCCATATTTTGTTTCAGTTAGTGGCGAATGTCAATCGAAGTGCAAATGCGACACGTTTACGCGTAGACAGCCATTACTTTAGAACATCATACTGCGGAATTCAGTGTAACTTCTCCCTTCCAGTTGAATACCAAAAACGTCAAATGGTACGCTGCAGCGGCAATCACAATTTACAGCGGTTTTAACAAAAAGTGACTTCAGCCTAACTTAGCTGCCAATTTCGTCTTCCGTTAAGGTGTACCTAAATAAAATCGATGCGACACAAGTAAAACAAGAATGAAAAACGCATCCGCGCGCGCGACTTTCTTCTTCATATTTATAACGTTACACGTTGTCAAAAATAGAGTAAAATAGGTAAATATTTATATTTACTCGTCAGACTGCGGCGTGCAGCAAGTTGTTTGGCGGCATGTTGTGTTGCATGCACTTGGCTGCTACAGCGTTCGCGCGCACGCGCTGGATGGACCCAACCCGTGTGAACAAATGCTGCCCCCTACCACTCACACATGGGGGCTAGTGTTGGGAATGGATTGACGTCGCGCGGGGGTTCATTATTTCATCGGAAATTTTCCTGAAATTTGTCGTAATGAGTACGCTTTAACAGACCCAAAACCGGTAAATAATGTGACTAAATAGGATGTAAATACCGTATTTCCTCGAAATACCCCCGTCTCGAAATATCCCCCTCAAAATGGGCACTATGAATTTATAACCCCCTCGAAATAACCCCCTCGTAAAAACCCCCCTCAAAATTTTCACTCTGAAAAAATTAACCCCCTGGGGGTATACGGTATTACGATGAAATAGTAATGTACATACACAAACTGGTAAATGTGTAGCCGCGATGCAAACTGGCAGCAAATCATGTACATGGCATACCTGATGTACCATATTTTCTCGAAATACCCCCAGGGGGTTTATTTTTTCAGAGTGGAAATTTTGAGGGGGGCTTATTCGACGGTGGGTTTATTATTTCACCAGAAATTTTCGTAAAAGGTGGTAGTAAAGAATGGGCTTTGACATACCCAAAACAGTGATAAAGGTGACCTCACAAGATATTTCCATACATATTTATCAATGTATACCGTATTTCCTCGAAATACCCCCCGGGGGGTGATTGTTTCATAGTGGTCCCGAGAGGGGGGGGGGTGAAACGAGGGGGGGGGGGGGTATTTCGAGGGGGGGGGGTCATTATTTCACAAGAAAATTTTTGAAAACCAAGTACGAAATTGTCGTCTGAAACGTACGCAGACGTCGAAAAATGCAACAAAAACCGCCATTTATAAGGTTCTGTAGACTAATATTAGTATCTAGATGGTATGTACACTGTTCTAACGTGACATCGACATTGTTTTAACATGTGTTTTGCACTACGCAGAACACAAACTGCAGTATTTGTCATGTACGTTCTCTTTACACTCAATCTGGGGGGGGGTATTTCGAGGGGGGGGGTGATTGTTTGATAGTGGTCTCGAGAGGGGGGGTCAAACGAGGGGGGGGGGGGGTATTTCGAGGGGGGGGGTATTTCGAGGAAATACAGTAGATAGGTACACATACACTAGTCTATGTGTCGCTGTGATGCAAATTTACATCAATAAATACATGATGTACCTTTTTCCAGATGGGGGTATTTCGAGGGGTTTTCTTTTTTTCTTCAGCTCGAAAACACCTGGGGGTATTTCGAGGGGGGTGAATTCAAGGGGGTATTTCGAGGAAATACGGTACATCATTCCAGATGAGGGGTATTTCGAGGGGAGTTTAATTTTTTCTCAGCTCGCTCAGACCTGGGGGTATTTCGAGGGGGGGGGGGAACTCAAGAGACTATTTCTAAGAAATTTGTACATTCAAAACCATGATTCGATAACAGCTTCTAAGCACGGTTAAGAATTTTCCAAACCCTATTTCCTCAATATTTACACCGCGCAGATATTGATGTTCATCATCGACGTCACAGTCTGACGGTCACACCATTTTTGTAAATAAAAATACATAGATGCATCAAACACATGTTGATGCAACGCGATTTTTATTTACACAATTTACAAAAAATTTCACCCGATAACTTAGAGCTACATAAGTGGCACAGGATGTTCTTAAATATGGGGCTGGCGCGATCGTTGCAAAATGCGTCTGCACGCAATAAAAGTGTGCAATTTGTGGATTATAAAAATGCGCATTTTTGGTACCACAACAGGTAGGTAAACTTACGTTGCACAAATTATACGCAATTAGGGATGCATTAAAAAATCACAAAATCAAAGTCCGGGTATGAGAATCTAAGCGCATGGGCCATAGGAATTCCAAATGAACTACAAACCTAGGTATCATATTTACGTGACACGGCGATTTTCGTTTTCAGCGTTGTTGCATGATGCAGACGCACGGCCTTCAACATTGTCCGCGTGACCCACTTCCTCTTTTTGCACCCGCCACCGCGCACCGGTGTTATGCCATTGACGGCCCGCACACTAGTTGACACACGTGTCAACTCAGATTTCGGTTTATAAATAAATATTACGGCAAGTGCATTGGAAGATAGCAATGGAAGACACGTGAAGCCGAAATCTGAGTTGACACAGACCAGTGGACACACGTGTGTCAACTAGTGTGTGGGCCACTTGAGTGTCAACAAATTTTTTTTACGGAAAACGGAAACGGAAAAAATTTTGCACTTGCCGGAAAACGGAAACGAAAAAATATTTGCACTTGCCGGAAAACGGAACGGAAAACGGAAAAAAATTGCCTGCGGAAAGCGGAAAACGGAAAGAATTTTGCCAGCAGAAAAGCGGAAATGGAAAAAAATTTGCACTTGCCGGAAAGCGGAAACGAAAAATTTTTTGCACTTGCCGGAATACGGAACGGAAAACGGAAAAAAAATTGCCTGCGGAAAGCGGAAACGGAAAACGAAAATTTGACACCCTATGGGCAACCAATATAGTGTACTGGCATCGGAAGGGGTGCAATACCAAGCCCTGTAAAGTGTAAAGCTAAGCGTCAAATTTCAATTATTAAAACAACAAAAATTTTAAAACTGAAATTTGGATACTTTACAAACAATGCAATACAAAACAATGATCCATGACCATGACAATTAAAAACAAATTTGTATGACATTTTACATGACACTTGACTTTACACTTTACGGGCTCGGGACTGGCACCAGGTTTCAATCGATATCCATCTCAAATGCAGATATGAGGGGTCGTAGAACGATACTCAAATGAACATGTAGCAATTACCTACCTAGTTATTAAAAAATACAAATTGTGGCATGTGGATTTGAACTTCGATCGACGGCCCGTCAATTTACCAGAGTTGTTAAAATATCGGTATTGTTGGAAAGCGTAAGCGTAAATACACTTTCCAAATTATGGGTATGGATACTAAAAGCGTAAGGTATTTTTGAAATACCTAGGAAAGTGTAAGAAAAAGCGTAAGCGTAAAATTTTTCTTACAAAGTGCTCTTGCTGCTGAGCATACGATTATCGAATTACCGTATTTCCTCAAAATACCCCCTCGAAATACTCCCACCCTAAATGTGTCTAATAATGTCTAAAAACTGTAGTTTGGTATCTATGCAATGCGGAACACACGTTAAAAGGAATACCGAGTTATATTAGGACAGGGCTTATACAAACTAGGTAAATAAATACGTACTTAAATACTTACCTATGTAAGTTTATAGACGCTTATATTTTGCGCGTTGAGAAAAACCCTAGGTCTTTTTCGAGAAAATACGGTATCCATTATCTGATCCGAAATTTCTAATCCTAAGCCTCGATATTGCTAGACGACACAATTTGCACATGTGCCGCTATTTCACTCCGTTAGAGAACACACGCTGTTATTTTTTTGGTATTTTGCGCATTCTCAATCACTTTGTTTCTTTCTTTTTTCAAAAGCATAAAACTGGGTTGTGTGAAAAATATTTATGCTTTGAGTACCCGGGTATTTCCGCCGGGAAAGCGTAATAAAGCGTACGGGTATTTTACGAAAGCATAAGCGTAAGCGAAGTATAAATACCCATTTACCCGGGTATTTCGAGTAAGCGTAAATACGCTTTCGCAACTCTGCAATTTACATTGAAGCTAGTTGACACCCGGTGCCGACACACAACAGAAATGGTTAATAATAGAAACTTTAAAAACAGATAAATCAGTTTTGAACACATTGGCAGTCCATGTGTGTCAGCTGCTCTGTGTCAACTCAGATTTCTCAGATATCTGAGTTGACACAGACCAGTTGACACACTTCTGTCAATTAGTGTGTGGGCCACCAATGTAGTGTATTGGCACCGGGGGGCGGAGGCAGTACCGAGCCCTGTAAAGTGCAAAGATAAGTGTCAAATTTCAATTCTTAAAACAACGAAATAATCTTTTACTGAAATTTTGATACTTTACAAACAATGCAATACAAACAATGATCCATGACAATTAAAAACAAATTTGTATAATATGACATTTCACATGACACTTTAATTTGACTTTACACTTTACGAGCTCGGGACTGGCACCAGGTTTCAATCGATATCCATGTCAAATGCAGATAATGAGGGGTCGTAGAACGATACTCAAATGCACATGTAGCAATACCTATTAAAAACAACTAAATGGCATGTGGATTTGAATTTTGATCTACAACCCGTCAATTTAAATTGAAACTAGTTGACACCCGGTGCCGACGCGCAACAGTGATGGTTGATTACAGAAACTTTAAAAACATATAAATCAGTTTTGAACACATTGGCAGTCCGCACGTGTGTCAACTCAGATTTCGGCTTCACGTGTCGATGAGCGATCTTCCAATGCACTTCCCGTAATTTTCATTTTTCAACATTGCCGCATGCGCATTTGGATATCGTTCTGCGACACGCGAAACCAAAATCTTGAAATCAGAATCTGAAATTGGCGGAAGCCAAGTTGACACACGTGTCAACTAGTGTGCGGGCCGCCATTCAAGCTTATCATGTTTTTTAATCTCTGTGAAATAATGTTGAATCGAGTGAAATTGCGGCTACAATTCGATAGCCTTTTGCCTAGGCCAACTCGCAGTAGCTGAGAGCTCGATGGAGTGAACTCGATCGCCCAAACTTGACTTCACTTCTGGTTTTTCCGCACGTTCAAATAAAATGCGCATAAACATCGACACAGCTTTTGCATCCATGACCGTGAACGCCCAGCCGCTGGCAGCGTGCGAGCAAACGCGTTCTCGTGATATTTTTGCAGAAAAACACACTGTGGTGTCCCGCGCGATTCCATTTTTTATTTGAGTTCGAAAGATACAGCGTGCTCAGTATACCATATTGCCTCGAAATACCCCCATGGGGGTTTATTATTTCGCCAACAAGATTTGAGGGGGTTTATTCTAGGTTTTTTATTATTATTTCGTCAGAAATTTTCGTAAGGATCGTAGTAAATAGTAGGCATTTACGAGCCCAAAACAGGTAATAAATGTGTCCAAACAGGATATATTTGGACATAAAAGCGTACCTACTCAAGATGCAGATCAAGCAAGTTTGTTAGTTTTAATGGCATTTTGGAACTAGGAAAATAAAACAACACTGTGCGCTGTTCTATAAATGCATATGTTACAATATACACGCTGAAAAACGTGACTTTTATTCTTGGCGCCATTGTTTCTGGCTCCCTCTGGCGCCTGGCGCCATTTTTCCTGGCGCTTTTCCATCACTAGTCTAGATCATAGATGGGCAATGGGTAGAATTAAATGGGTACCCGGGCAAGATGAGTAACGGGTTTAGATGAGTAATAGGCCTCAGCCGCTAAGTGCTGCACACTACAGAAATATAGAAATGAGGACGGGCTGATGCTGATTTTTATTTAAAAAACCATGAGAAATAGAACAGCCAATAGCTGTACATTTTTATTACTCAGATACAAAACAATTGTGCCATAACAATAATCCATCGACTTGTAAATAATCAAACAGACGCACGGCACGCAAATCTGCATCCATATTGTCTAGCGATTGCACATTCAGCCATAAAATTTACATATCCGTCAAAGATGTACAAAGTTACCCTCACCAGTGTAGCAGTAAGAACAGAGCCATATGTGAACAAATATCAAGGTGAAAATTCGACTCAAAATCGACAAAATTCAGATCAATGGTGCCTTTCGATAGGTTTCAACACACAAGAAACAAAACATTTGATCGATATTGTGTTACAAACAGCAATAAAGCATCACTCGAGAAAGGTGCGACGTTGGCGCGACTTTCCGTTTACATAAATACACAAAATACAAACTAGGTACATAAATAAATACGCGGTGCACTAGGATATAGTTAATGGAACGTAAGATAAAGTATACGCATTATCAATCATTCAAACATAGGAATATTATTTATTAGGAAGGAACAAATATAATTTACCAGCATCCAAACATTTACTACAATGGCGGCCCACAGCACTATTTGACAAATGTGTTTCAACTTCGCGTTCAACAACTTCAAATCTGACTTCGCGTGCAGAAGATGTTCCAATGCGCTTACCGTAATATGATTTTCAACATTGGCCCCACACACGCTAGTTGACATTGACACAAATGTCAACTGGTTCCGGTCCCAATTCCAAGCTTGTATTTGAAGGTCGATCGTTGGCTCGCCAGCAAGCATTGAATTGGGATCAGAACCAGTCGACATTTGTGTCAATGTCAACTAGCGTGTGTGGGGCCATTGCCGCATGTGCATTTGGAGATCCATCAGCGACACGTGTAGCCGAAATATGAGTTGACACGGACGAGTTGACACACACGTGTCAACTAGTGTGCGGGCCACCATTTATGTACCGCACAGCTTACTCGCGGTATTTGGCGAATCAGTGCACAAAAAGTGCAAAAACTAAAACATCACACCGTATATTTGTTGGAGAAAGCCGATTTCAAAAGCAGCACATGAAAAACACAAATAATTGATACCTGTAACAGAATCGTGCGCCGCGAATCGTTGGCCGGCGCTACAAATTTTGGAAAATGGTTAACTACATTTTCAATTTTAGGCTCCGAAAGGAGATATCCGATGAACGCCAAGCGCCAGAAATAAGGTTGGAAAACGTTTTTTTTGCCAATGTCACTGTTTTCGATACACTTTTTCACGTCAGCATCACGTTCACGTTTCACGTTGACGTCACTTTATAAGGTATATGTCTAAAGCCGTACACGACAGTAGGCATAGTAAATAAAATGGTATACTGCAGTACACTTATTCATACTTCTTACCCACCAACCAACTGACTCTGTGAAATGGTTATTCCAACCCTACCTTGGCACCGGACTGTTTCCACAACAAATACTTAACTAACGAGCCTGTGCCTCTGTGCATGTTTACCCGCTGTGCATGTCAAGAGTATTCTAAATTTTGACCCTCCAGGGGGTTGGATAGATGGCTAATCCCTCTGCAGGGATAGATAGCTGAAAAATTTTTTTGGGGAGTTTGGGGTTTCGCGGGGGTTCAATAGATAGGCTTTTTCAAGATGTAGAAAAAAGGTAGAAAAATCGCTAAAATTAGGCGAAAAAATATAAAAATGGGTATATAAGCATATATACTACAAAAATAGCTGAAAATAGACAATAAAACACATGAACTAGTGATTTTGAAGGTGAAAATCTATAAAAAGATATGGAAATAAGCGATTTAGAGTGAAAATTCTGAGTCTACATGCACACCGAGTTTACATGCATAGAAAGCCTCAGTCAACTAAACGTTGTGTCCTTCCAAACCTGGTTGCGAACCAATACACAATGGCGGCAATAAATATGTATAACGTTCAAAATGGGCGATCACTCGCCGCAGCCCTCTCTGGCTTTGAGTCTCAAAACGTGCAGAATTTGTCTCCTGCTGTCGAGCGCCATTTGCAACGCCTGTCTTTCCTTCTTGTTGGCCGGCCTCCTGGCGGGCACCAGGCTGTAATATCGACGGTACAACTCCATTATCTTGCGGTCGGCTTCGCGCAAGCTGGAGCGCGTGGCGCACACGTCGTGCAGGCGCTGCGACGTTAAGTTCGCTATTTTATACCTACTTTGACAGTGATAAACGGCCGAGCGCCGGTGTAGGGCCATGTAGGTTCTGTATTTTACGGTGTACAAGTACAGTATGATCGCTACGTGCAATTCCACACCTCACACTATCTCTTATTGTTATTCTTTACATTACAGTAGAGTACAGACCACTATGAGACAATTTTATAGTCATGCCCAGGGGTCTCCTAGGGGGGGGGGGGCTGGGGGGGGGCTGCCCCCCCCCAAAATCGGCCAGCTATCTATCTATCCCGGAGGCCGCTCAGCTATCTATCTATCCCGAGGCAAAATTTTTGGCTACTAACCCAAAAGACCCCCCCCAAATCGCTCAGCTATCTATCTATCTGGAGTGGTTTTTGAGAAATTTTGCCCCAATTTTCGCTCAAAATCACTAATGTTCGCACCTTTTTATAGTTTTTCACCTTCAAAATCGTGCTTTCCGGCTATATACATGGTTATATACCTATTTTTAGCCATTTTATACCTACTTTTGGCTACTTTTAACTGATTATTAGCGATTTTTTCCCCTTTCTGCCTTCTTAACCTTGAAAAAGCCTATATATTGTGCCCCCGCCAGCCCCCCCCCCCAGAAAAATTTTCCAGCTATCTATCCCTCCGGAGGAGCGATTTGCTATCTATCCAGCCCCCGCGAGGGCCAAAATCCTGGAGACCCCTGGTCATGC